>JAHUXG010007648.1:0-25841 GCA_020740815.1 Sciurus niger | reverse complement strand
TTGGAACTACTTTGAATAGTCTAAAACAGACTAAAAATGGAATATTTTATAGTTTCAGTTACAAAACAAGGTGTTTACCCCCAAAGATACATATCTTGGTTGATCATTATTCCAAACAAAATTATCTTCTTAAAAATTATTTGGAGTAAAAGTTTATTTGCATTACAAATAGGATACAAAAATAGTTCAATCAGGATACAGAAATCTGCTGTGTTTGAACTAGCTTTTCCTGTCTGTTTTTTTTTTTTAGATGGGCTTAATTTTATGGTGTAACCAACGATTTTGTCTCTGTAAGCATGATTAAGACAATAAAGTATTTTTTCTAGTCTTCCAAAATCTTTTCTGATCTGTTTGCGAGTTTTGATGAGTTTTGTAAGATTTTTGTTTTACAAGCTATGAATAAGCAAATTTTTAAGATTGTACCACAAAGCAAATGTACAGATATTGAAAAATAATGTATATAAAATGCATATAATAAATATAAATTGTGTACCTGTAAAAAAAAAAGATTTTTTGCCATCATGGCTGACTAGTATATTAAATTATTAATGAATGCTACTAGAATGTATGTAAAGTTTACTAAAGATAAACTTGCTAATTATGTAAAGTAATGCATGTATTAATAAGTTTGATTTAGTCATTTGTATGCTTT
Source organism: Sciurus niger (assembly GCA_020740815.1). Taxonomy (NCBI): domain Eukaryota; kingdom Metazoa; phylum Chordata; class Mammalia; order Rodentia; family Sciuridae; genus Sciurus; species Sciurus niger. The sequence continues at coordinate 25,189 of JAHUXG010007648.1, read as the reverse complement.
AAAACATCATGATGTATATAAAAAGTTGGTAGTGTAATTAATAAATAGCAAAATGTGTGAACATTAAAAAGTGAGTACTTCTGGTTGATCTCTACATTTTTACTTCATTCAGATAGTACTGACATGAGTTGTAATAGACTTTCGTTATATCTCAAATCTATTTTTGTCTTCTCTAGATATATGTGTACCTTTTTCCACTGTAGATATTTGTCCATATTTCTTCTTAAGACCCCAGGTTTGGGCTGGTGATATAGCTCAGTTGGTAGAGTGCTTGCCTCGCAAGCACAAGGCCCAGGGTTCAAATCTACAGCACTGCAAAAAAAATATAAATAAAAAATAAAAGACCCCAGGTTTATAAATCTCTGATGAATATCTTTGGCAATGTCAACCAAAATTGACCTGCTATCTCAGGTCTCTGTGGAGATAAAAAGTAGTTTTTATATGGTTTTCAAGAAAGTCATAAATGTTTGCTTGTTTCACTCTTCCTTCTGCTAGAGAGAGAATAAAAGGGGTTGGTAGTTTTTCCTTATTATGCAATGTTCTACTGTAGAGTAAGAATGACTGTTAGGGCTGGGTAGATAACTCAGCTGGTAGAGTGCTTGCCTTGCAAGCACAAGGCCCTGAGTTCGATCCCCAGTACCACACACACACAAAAAAAATGACTGTGTGGATAAGAGTGACTCATTTTTCTTTCCTCTATTCTGGGACTCTCTCCAGTGTGCTCATCTGTGTTTCTGTAAAATCTCAGATGATTTTGGAAGTTCTCACAAGTAAATTAATTTAGTACATTGTGGTGAAGTTTATTTTTATAATTTTTAATGTTTTTATTTGTTCTTAGTTATACATGACATTTGAGTCCATTCTGATTAAATTATTCAAGCATGGGATACATCCTATTCTAGTTCAGACCTGATTTTTGTACATGGGCAAACTTGGGATTAACTTAGTTGTTTCCATATATGTACTTAGGAAAATTAGGTTAGATTTATTCTAGTTTTTTCCCATTACTACCCTCCCTACACAGTGATTCCTTTATATATTCATGTGTTGATGGGTAACTAAGTTGGTTCCATACCTTAGTTGTTATGAATTGTGCTACTGTAATCATTAATGTGACTGTGTCACTGTTCTATGCATATTTTAAATACTTCGGGTATATACTGAGGTATTTTAACTAGTCCAAATGGTGTTTTAATTCCCAATTTTGGGGGGGTTTTGTACTGGTAATTGAAAGCAGCGGTGCTCAACGACTGAGTCATAGCCCTATTCTTTTATATGTTTTATATAAAGACAGGATCCTACAGATTTGCTTAGGGACTCACTAAGTTGCTGTGGCTGGTTTTGAATTCACAAGTCTCCTGCCTCCTGTTCTCAAATCAATTCCTAGTATTTGAGGAATTTCCATACAGTTTCCCAGAGGTGTTTCACCAATTTGCAGGCCTTCAATATATGGTCATCCTTTTTTCCTACATCCTTGCCAACATTTGCTGTTACATGTATTCTTGGTAATTGCCATTCTGACTGAAGTGAGGTAGAATCTAAGTATAATTTTAATTTGAATTTCTCTAATTTCTTGAGGTGTTGAACACTTCCTTATGTTTTTGTTGATTCTTCATATTTCTTTTTTTAGAAGCACCTCTTAAGCTCCTTTGCACATTTATTGATTAGTTTATTTGCATATACTTATCTTTGTAGCAATGAGGAACTTGGATTTGCTTTGTTGCTCCCCTTGTGACATCCTCACATTGGTAATAAATTAATTTTTTTACAATGTATAGTCACAATAGTCTAGCAAGCAAAATAACTTCTTCCCTTAATTTCTTTTATTTATGTATTCTCAATGAACCCAAGAATTTTCATCAGTTCAGGGAATAAAATGTTCATTCCACAAGGTGATAAAACGAATGTATGGAAACTATGGCATTGAAATTTTACACTTTAAGAAAGGAATGGGGATGTGTGTGGGGGGTAAAAATTGGAAATTTTGTTATGATGAATATAATAAATATTTGATGACTATGCAATGAACATTTTACTGTTAATAGTTATGAAGAACATATAAAATCTCAGAGAACACCTCAGTTTACACCAGTTAGTTTTGAGGAGTGTTTTGGGTGTCTTAAAAATGTATCTTTGCCAAAGTTTTGGTAACATAACTTTCCTCTGAAAGAAAATTTGGAAAATATAAAGTGGAATGCATGTTTAAGTTCATATCAAGAATAATTTGAAATGTAACACTTGTTAAATATTTTTGTAAAGTAAGAACTAAAAATCTCTTTATTCACAAATAACATGACACTCTATATAGAAATTCTTAACATGGAAATAAATTCCTAGAATTGGTAAGAGAATTAAACACTGGTTAAAATTTATGAGGCCAATATACAAAAATATTTTTATTTCTATATGCTTGAAATAACCTATTACAAAATAAAATTTTAAAAATAACATTTAAAATAGAGTCCAAAATCAATACTCAGAAATTAATATGTGAGGCTTATATATTGAATATTATAAAGCATTGATAAAAGAAATTAAAGACCTAAATAAATAAAATATTCTATGTTCAATTATCAAAAGATTCAATATTATTAAGATGACAGTTTTCCTTCAATTGAGTTATAGAATCTAAGCAGTTCTAAACAAAATTTCAATGGACTACTTTTTCAAACACTTGTTAAATTTTTACTCAAACTTTTGTAGACAAGAGATTTAAAAATTAAGAATAAATGACCAAATATGATCAGATTGTTTTTACTTAATGAAATCCTGTTGTCCTGTATTCAACAAACAGTTCTTCCTTGTGTCAAAATATAATATTTTACTGAATGTAGGGAGATTGGTACTTATCAATTATTACTTAATCAAAAATCAGGTATAGAACTTTGTTGAGAATTCTACATTTATAATAAAGGATCCAGACCTTTTAAACAGGTCTGTGCCATAAATAACTGAGAGCATTTTTATTTATGAAAAATGTAACAGATGCCATGAAACTCAAAAATACTTAATGATGTTTTCAAATCCTAAAAAAATATTAAAGTGCCATTTTACAGAGAAGCTTTATGAAGGTAATAAATGCAAAAATGTATTTTGACAGTGCTCAGAATTTATCATTCTGAGCATTCATATTCAAGGAAAGAATTGCAAATATAAAGAATATGGAAGAGTTTTAATTAAAATCACAAGCATAATGCAGTGCAAGAAAATTCACAAGAAAATAATTCTCTACAAATTTAAGAAATGTGTTAAACAATTTAAACATTTCTCAGTGCTGTTTCACAATCATACATTGCAGTGATAAGTCCTACAGATGTGAAAATTTTGGAAAATCTTTTATTCACAGGTCAGCCCTTAGTAAACACAAGAAGATTCATTATGAAGAGAAACAGTACAAATATACAGAATGTGCAAAGGCATTTATTTCAATTTCACACCTTACTCAACAGAGGATTCATAGTGATGAGAGAACATATGAATGTAAGGAATGTGGCAAATAATTTAAGTATAGGACTGCCCTTATTGCACCACATGGGATTCTTAGTAATGCTAGATTACAGAAATGTATAGAATGTGGAAAAGATTTTAAATACATCTCAACTCTTACTCAGCATGAGAAGATACATACTCCAGAGAATCCTTACAAATGTGAAGAATGTTGGAAAGCATTTATTCAAATTTCACAACTTTCTTAACACCGGAAGGTTCATAGTGATGAGAGTTCAAATGAATGTAAGAAATGTGGCAAAGACTTTAAGTACAGCACAGCCCTTATTTAACACCAGAGGATTCATAGTAATGAGAGGTCTTATGAATTTAAGAAAAGTGACAAGGGCTTTAAAGATTCTTCAATTCCTACTCTACATCAGAAGGTTCATATTGAAGAGACACCATAAAAATATTAGGAATATGGAAGAGATTTTAAATGTATCTCAATTCTTTCTCAACACCTGAAGATTCATACTGGAGTGAAGACCTACATTTGTAAAGATTATGGGAAAGCATTTATTCAAATTTTACACCTTACTCAACATCAGAGATCTCATAGTGATGACAGGTCATATGAATGTAAGAAATGTGGAAAAGGGCAGTCACAGAGTGAGCTGGCAGGAGAGTCAGGCCGCCTGCATCATGGAGGGAGCAGGAGGGCACCCAACACACTTGTCTTGCAGAGCTAGGCTGTGGGCAGCCAACCCACCCAAACACCAGACTGAAGACCCCATTCAGCTACAACCATTTTCCTCCTTAAGTAAAGACAAGATAAATCTTTCCCTCAGGACATACCCCTAAACTGTGGGTATTGACATGCAAAAAAGATTCCTTGCAGGATTCTTGTGAACAGGAGAATTAAGAATTCCTTAGACATTTTTTCATTTTGTCTAGAGTTGATTCTCTGCTTAGGCTTTCACAGAGTAAAACCCGTAGATGATCAAGTCATGTACCTTAGAGGAGCTGTTCCTGTGCTGACGATATACCCCTTCTCTTAGAGTGCTTGCCTAGCATGCACAAGGCCCAGGTTCAAATCCCCAGCACTGTGGGTTAATGGATAACAAAAAAACAAAACCACTTCTAAGGATGCCAACCAACCTTCCATCCTCTCAACTTTTCATTTTATTTTCTCTTATCTTCATCAACTTAATCAACACTGTAAAAATGCACCAGTTTCACAGGCAAAGAATTTACACTGACACCTTTAAGCAGGGACCAGGGCTCCAAGGGAGCAGTGCTTCCACAATCACCTGTATTTCTTAAACTAAGTGTTACATGACATCACTCAACTCTCATTTGTTCATAGGTTGTGTGTCTCTCATGAGTATGCTTTAGTGGATATTTCTTCAGCAACTTCTTTAACTACACAATGGGCCCCAGGTTGCAGTGAAAGGAAATTCAAAATGACAACCACACTGGTCCCTGGCACCCTCCAGGCTTCTTGGACACACTTCTGTACTCACTGCCACTGAAGGGGAGTTCCACACTTGAGTACTTTCCATGAGAACATCAATGTTGACTGGAAAACCAAGAGGTGAAGACAAAGAGCAGCCACTGTTGGCCCTGGAGTTTCTCAGTCAGTTTTGCTTTGCACAGGCTTGCATGTGACTTCATGAATACTGGTAGGATTGGGGGTTGAATCCATGTTAGCCTCTAATGATAGAATTCAGGAGGAACAGGGGGGATTTACAATCAAATTTCCCAGTATCTTTGGAGCTCTATTGTCAAGAGAAATGGAGCCCTTTTGTAGACTCTTGTTAATATTGGTGGACATCCTCAAGAGATGCAGTGTAGAATTGGGTGAAGCATACAGGCCACTCAGGTTGTGAGTTGTTCTCATGTTTACCACAGAACTGAGAATTAATGGGAATGTACACAATCCATTAATTCTCAGTTCTGTGGTAAACATGAGAACAACTCACAACCTGAGTGGCCTGTATGCTTCACCCAATTCTACACTGCATCTCTTGAGGATGTCCACCAATATTAACAAGAGTCTACAAAAGGGCTCCATTTCTCTTGACAATAGAGCTCCAAAGATACTGGGAAATTTGATTGTAAATCCCCCCTGTTCCTCCTGAATTCTATCATTAGAGGCTAACATGGATTCAACCCCCAATCCTACCAGTATTCATGAAGTCACATGCAAGCCTGTGCAAAGCAAAACTGACTGAGAAACTCCAGGGCCAACAGTGGCTGCTCTTTGTCTTCACCTCTTGGTTTTCCAGTCAACATTGATGTTCTCATGGAAAGTACTCAAGTGTGGAACTCCCCTTCAGTGGCAGTGAGTACAGAAGTGTGTCCAAGAAGCCTGGAGGGTGCCAGGGACCAGTGTGGTTGTCATTTTGAATTTCCTTTCACTGCAACCTGGGGCCCATTGTGTAGTTAAAGAAGTTGCTGAAGAAATATCCACTAAAGCATACTCATGAGAGACACACAACCTATGAACAAATGAGAGTTGAGTGATGTCATGTAACACTTAGTTTAAGAAATACAGGTGATTGTGGAAGCACTGCTCCCTTGGAGCCCTGGTCCCTGCTTAAAGGTGTCAGTGTAAATTGTTTGCCTGTGAAACTGGTGCATTTTTACAGTGTTGATTAAGTTGATGAAGATAAGAGAAAATAAAATGAAAAGTTGAGAGGATGGAACGTTGGTTGGCATCCTTAGAAGTGGTTTTGTTTTTTTGTTATCCATTAACCCACAGTGCTGGGGATTTGAACCTGGGCCTTGTGCATGCTAGGCAAGCACTCTAAGAGAAGGGGTATATCGTCAGCACAGGAACAGCTCCTCTAAGGTACATGACTTGATCATCTACGGGTTTTACTCTGTGAAAGTCTAAGCAGAGAATCAACTCTAGACAAAATGAAAAAATGTCTAAGGAATTCTTAATTCTCCTGTTCACAAGAATCCTGCAAGGAATCTTTTTTGCATGTCAATACCCACAGTTTAGGGGTATGTCCTGAGGGAAAGATTTATCTTGTCTTTACTTAAGGAGGAAAATGGTTGTAGCTGAATGGGGTCTTCAGTCTGGTGTTTGGGTGGGTTGGCTGCCCACAGCCTAGCTCTGCAAGACAAGTGTGTTGGGTGCCCTCCTGCTCCCTCCATGATGCAGGCGGCCTGACTCTCCTGCCAGCTCACTCCGTGACTGCCCTTTTCCACATTTCTTACATTCATATGACCTGTCATCACTATGAGATCTCTGGTGTTGAGTAAGGTATAAAATTTGAATAAATGCTTTCCCATAATCTTTACAAATGTAGGTCTTCACTCCAGTATGAATCTTCAGGTGTTGAGTAAGAACTGAGATACATTTAAAATCTCTTACATATTCCTAATATTTTTATGGTCTCTCTTCAATATGAACCTTCTGATGTAGAGTAGGAATTGAAGAATCTTTAAAGCCCTTGTCACTTTTCTTAAATTCATAAGGCCTCTCATTACCATGAATCCTCTGGTGTTAAATAAGGGCTGTGCTGTACTTAAAGTCTTTGCCACATTTCTTACATTCATTTGAACTCTCATCACTATGAACCTTCCGGTGTTAAGAAAGTTGTGAAATTTGAATAAATGCTTTCCAACATTCTTCACATTTGTAAGGATTCTCTGGAGTATGTATCTTCTCATGCTGAGTAAGAGTTGAGATGTATTTAAAATCTTTTCCACATTCTATACATTTCTGTAATCTAGCATTACTAAGAATTCCATGTGGTGCAATAAGGGCAGTCCTATACTTAAGTTATTTGCCACATTTCTTACATTCATATGTTCTCTCATCACTATGAATCCTCTGTTGAGTAAGGTGTGAAATTGAAATAAATGCTTTTGCACATTCTGTATATTTGTACTGTTTCTCTTCATAATGAATCTTCTTGTGTTTACTAAGGGCTGACCTGTGAATAAAAGATTTTCCAAAATTTTCACATCTGTAGGACTTATCACTGCAATGTATAATTGTGAAACAGCACTGAGAAATGTTTAAATTGTTTAACACATTTCTTAAATTTGTAGAGAATTATTTTCTTGTGAATTTTCTTGCACTACATTATGCTTGTGATTTTAATTAAAACTCTTCCATATTCTTTATATTTGCAATTCTTTCCTTGAATATGAATGCTCAGAATGATAAATTCTGAGCACTGTCAAAATACATTTTTGCATTTATTACCTTCATAAAGCTTCTCTGTAAAATGGCACTTTAATATTTTTTTAGGATTTGAAAACATCATTAAGTATTTTTGAGTTTCATGGCATCTGTTACATTTTTCACAAATAAAAATGCTCTCAGTTATTTATGGCACAGACCTGTTTAAAAGATCTGGATCCTTTATTATAAATGTAGAATTCTCAACAAAGTTCTATACCTGATTTTTGATTAAGTAATAATTGATAAGTACCAATCTCCCTACATTCAGTAAAATATTATATTTTGACACAAGGAAGAACTGTTTGTTGAATACAGGACAACAGGATTTCATTAAGTAAAAACAATCTGATCATATTTGGTCATTTATTCTTAATTTTTAAATCTCTTGTCTACAAAAGTTTGAGTAAAAATTTAACAAGTGTTTAAAAAAGTAGTCCATTGAAATTTTGTTTAGAACTGCTTAGATTCTATAACTCAATTGAAGGAAAACTGTCATCTTAATAATATTGAATCTTTTGATAATTGAACATAGAATATTTTATTTATTTAGGTCTTTAATTTCTTTTATCAATGCTTTATAATATTCAATATATAAGCCTCACATATTAATTTCTGAGTATTGATTTTGGACTCTATTTTAAATGTTATTTTTAAAATTTTATTTTGTAATAGGTTATTTCAAGCATATAGAAATAAAAATATTTTTGTATATTGGCCTCATAAATTTTAACCAGTGTTTAATTCTCTTACCAATTCTAGGAATTTATTTCCATATTAAGAATTTCTATATAGAGTGTCATGTTATTTGTGAATAAAGAGATTTTTAGTTCTTACTTTACAAAAATATTTAACAAGTGTTACATTTCAAATTATTCTTGATATGAACTTAAACATGTACTCCACTTTATATTTTCCAAATTTTCTTTCAGAGGAAAGTTATGTTACCAAAACTTTGGCAAAGATACATTTTTAAGACACCCAAAACACTCCTCAAAACTAACTGGTGTAAACTGAGGTGTTCTCTGAGATTTTATATGTTCTTCATAACTATTAACAGTAAAATGTTCATTGCATAGTCATCAAATATTTATTATATTCATCATAACAAAATTTCCAATTTTTACCCCCCACACACATCCCCATTCCTTTCTTAAAGTGTAAAATTTCAATGCCATAGTTTCCATACATTCGTTTTATCACCTTGTGGAATGAACATTTTATTCCCTGAACTGATGAAAATTCTTGGGTTCATTGAGAATACATAAATAAAAGAAATCAAGGGAAGAAGTTATTTTGCTTGCTAGACTATTGTGACTATACATTGTAAAAAAATTAATTTATTACCAATGTGAGGATGTCACAAGGGGAGCAACAAAGCAAATCCAAGTTCCTCATTGCTACAAAGATAAGTATATGCAAATAAACTAATCAATAAATGTGCAAAGGAGCTTAAGAGGTGCTTCTAAAAAAAGAAATATGAAGAATCAACAAAAACATAAGGAAGTGTTCAACACCTCAAGAAATTAGAGAAATTCAAATTAAAATTATACTTAGATTCTACCTCACTTCAGTCAGAATGGCAATTACCAAGAATACATGTAACAGCAAATGTTGGCAAGGATGTAGGAAAAAAGGATGACCATATATTGAAGGCCTGCAAATTGGTGAAACACCTCTGGGAAACTGTATGGAAATTCCTCAAATACTAGGAATTGATTTGAGAACAGGAGGCAGGAGACTTGTGAATTCAAAACCAGCCACAGCAACTTAGTGAGTCCCTAAGCAAATCTGTAGGATCCTGTCTTTATATAAAACATATAAAAGAATAGGGCTATGACTCAGTCGTTGAGCACCGCTGCTTTCAATTACCAGTACAAAACCCCCCCAAAATTGGGAATTAAAACACCATTTGGACTAGTTAAAATACCTCAGTATATACCTGAAGTATTTAAAACATGCATAGAACAGTGACACAGTCACATTAATGATTACAGTAGCACAATTCATAACAACTAAGGTATGGAAACAACTTAGTTACCCATCAACACATGAATATATAAAGGAATCACTGTGTAGGGAGGGTAGTAATGGGAAAAAACTAGAATAAATCTAACCTAATTTTCCTAAGTACATATATGGAAACAACTAAGTTAATCCCAAGTTTGCCCATGTACAAAAATCAGGTCTGAACTAGAATAGGATGTATCCCATGCTTGAATAATTTAATCAGAATGGACTCAAATGTCATGTATAACTAAGAACAAATAAAAACATTAAAAATTATAAAAATAAACTTCACCACAATGTACTAAATTAATTTACTTGTGAGAACTTCCAAAATCATCTGAGATTTTACAGAAACACAGATGAGCACACTGGAGAGAGTCCCAGAATAGAGGAAAGAAAAATGAGTCACTCTTATCCACACAGTCATTTTTTTTGTGTGTGTGTGGTACTGGGGATCGAACTCAGGGCCTTGTGCTTGCAAGGCAAGCACTCTACCAGCTGAGTTATCTACCCAGCCCTAACAGTCATTCTTACTCTACAGTAGAACATTGCATAATAAGGAAAAACTATCAACCCCTTTTATTCTCTCTCTAGCAGAAGGAAGAGTGAAACAAGCAAACATTTATGACTTTCTTGAAAACCATATAAAAACTACTTTTTAACTCCACAGAGACCTGAGATAGCAGGTCAATTTTGGTTGACATTGCCAAAGATATTCATCAGAGATTTATAAACCTGGGGTCTTTTATTTTTTATTTATATTTTTTTTGCAGTGCTGTAGATTTGAACCCTGGGCCTTGTGCTTGCGAGGCAAGCACTCTACCAACTGAGCTATATCACCAGCCCAAACCTGGGGTCTTAAGAAGAAATATGGACAAATATCTACAGTGGAAAAAGGTACACATATATCTAGAGAAGACAAAAATAGATTTGAGATATAACGAAAGTCTATTACAACTCATGTCAGTACTATCTGAATGAAGTAAAAATGTAGAGATCAACCAGAAGTACTCACTTTTTAATGTTCACACATTTTGCTATTTATTAATTACACTACCAACTTTTTATATACATCATGATGTTTTAAAGCATACAAATGACTAAATCAAACTTATTAATACATGCATTACTTTACATAATTAGCAAGTTTATCTTTAGTAAACTTTACATACATTCTAGTAGCATTCATTAATAATTTAATATACTAGTCAGCCATGATGGCAAAAAATCTTTTTTTTTTTTACAGGTACACAATTTATATTTATTATATGCATTTTATATACATTATTTTTCAATATCTGTACATTTGCTTTGTGGTACAATCTTAAAAATTTGCTTATTCATAGCTTGTAAAACAAAAATCTTACAAAACTCATCAAAACTCGCAAACTGATCAGAAAAGATTTTGGAAGACTAGAAAAAATACTTTATTGTCTTAATCATGCTTACAGAAACAAAATCATTGGTTACACCATAAAATTAAGCCCATCTAAAAAAAAAAAAACAGACAGGAAAAGCTAGTTCAAACACAGCAGATTTCTGTATCCTGATTGAACTATTTTTGTATCCTATTTGTAATGCAAATAAACTTTTATGCCAAATAATTTTTAACAAGATAATTTTGTTTGGAATTATGTTTCTTTGGATGTAAACACCTTGTTTTGTAACTGAAACTATAAAATATTCCATTTTTAGTCTGTTTTAGACTATTCAAAGTAGTTCCAAATAGATATATAGGTTTCTTTATCACATTAATAAAAGGATATAAAGACCAACAAAAAGTGAAATAATAATAGGTCATTTTCAAGATGGATAATCCTTGATAAATAAACTTGTAAATACAGTAAGATGTACAAAATGTCACATAGTGACAGAAGCCAAGATTAGTTTTTTCAAAGAGTCCCTTTGGAGTACTATACCCCACTGTTTTATTTTAATATACTTAATAGTCCTTTGTTCATGAAGACATTTATGTGATGATGAAGGTGATTTAGCATCTTTATGGAAGGACTTAGCTGAGCTGTATTAAGCAGAAGGAGGAAAGAAAGTGGTTAGGGGTGGCTGGTCAGTGAAATCACTGTGTTTAGGGTTGTATAATGAAGAAAAACTTCAATACAATTTTGAGCACTATTGTGCTCAAAAAGCTAAATATATAAGAAGACTTATAAAATCTAGAATTTTATCTAAACATTTTGTGCAACTAATGATAAAATATTTTAAGTTAAATTTTCTTTTTCTTCTTTTTTTTAAAGCAAAATAAATTTAAAAGGGAATCTGTGGCACTCAACTGATAAACAAAAGATCACTAAGAGATGAAAAAAGCTACTCTTAGAGCTCTCTTCCCCAACAAGAGCACCGCATTCCTAACTCTAAGGCAGCACACAGAGTCATTTAGGGGGAAAAAAAAGGTCTTCGTAAGATCAGACTCCACACTGGCATAAAGACACCTAAAAAAGTAAACATATGCTCAGTTCATATCCAGTACAGACCACAAATACTAGAGTCCTTTTTCTTTATGTCCCACAAAATACAGTAATTACAATTAAATTAATGAACCTGACATTAAGATGTGATTTCAACCAATTTATGCCTGCTCCAAATTGCCTTCACTAGGCAGAACATATGTACTGTTATATCAATAATCTTTTTGATGGCAGTGAAGCAGACCATTTGTTTGTCCAAGCAAATCTTTTGTCATGATGTGAGTTTTTGTGGATTCACACAAATACTTTGGCAAGGGCATCAGCTCTTGCAATATATGCTTTTAATGGATGGAAAGCAACATCATAAATTGACTCATCCAATTTCTTCCTATGAGCTGTTATTTCTTCCACATATGTCTTGCTATCTAAATCCCTTAATCTAATGGAACAGTCATGGCTTCCTGACATCAAATAGATTCAATTAAGATCTACTACTAGACTTGTAACAGCATCCAAATGAGCTAACATTGAGTGAATCATTTTACTCATTTTATTGTCAAAAAATTTGATGTGTCTATCTTCATGAGCAGTTAATGTAACAGGAACTGTGGGATGACTTATTACTCTGTTAATGTGATTACCGGATTGTAAACCAGTATCTGCCTGTGATGAAAGCATCACCAATGACTCTAATGTTTCTAAATCATAAATTACTGCACTACCAGTGTTGAAAGAGATATCACAACCAATAAAGTCAACAGGTGTAGGTATTCCATGTTCCTTGTCTCCATTGTCAGTGCAAATACAAGGCAATTTTTCTTGTGGATTCCATAACCTAACAGTGCCATCTGCTGAACAAGACAGTAACTGATTTTTATTCCACTATAAGCAAGACCCCAGACTGCATCTGTATGAGCAACTGAAGTGCTAGCTAGAACATTTGGCTCATATGTGTCATATGGATCCACATTAGGACTAGGCATATTCCACCACTGGATGGTTGTGTCAATACCACCACTAAAACACTGTTTTCCATTAGAACTAATAGCCAGTGACAGAACAGGGTCAATGTGGGCCCTAAATGTGTAGTAGACTCTACATCTAAAGAGGCACTCTTTTTGGCAGGAACTGTTTTTGCAAGTTCCAAAGTTTCAGAGTATGATCCTCAGAGGCAGCAAACAGCACAGGTTCTACAGGATGAAAAGCTAATGCCTGTCCTCCATCAAAATTGCTATGTAGTTTATACTTGGGGTTCCATGTCTTACAAAAGTCATCATTATTGGCAGGCAAGTCATAACTATAATCTGCATCATTTGTTACTGTCAAGTCTTCAAGGTCTCCAAGGCCCAGTACACTCAACAAAACATCATCAGAATCCATAATAAATGACTTTCCTCCTCCAGATTGAAACATTATTGGTTTAGCCCATTCTGTGCCATCCCCTGAACTCCGTGCTTCTTCAGTTCCTTTACCATCTTCAACTGTCATTAAAAAATCAAATTCTTTCAGTGCTTCCTCTGTATCAGGATCATCAGTTAGGTCTGCAGGTAAGACTTCAATAACTATTTTGTGTTTATTCATCCAATGTTTATCATTTCCTCCTGGGATGCCTTCGATCATGTCATTTTCCTCTCCTTCATCACTTTCATCAGCATTTTCTAAGAAATTGAATGTCTCAAGAACACCACGAGTAGGCCTTTCAATTTCTTGTCATTCTTGCTTGGGAGGTTCACCATCATTCAGAATTTGTTTTAAATTCTTTGTTTCTACTGATCCATTTGGTTATGAATTAGATATTCCAAGTAATGACCTTACCCACTAGACTGTACATCTAATACTATATCTGAATAACTTACTTCCTGAAGGTGCTGTCTAAACAGCTCTCTGCTTTGCTTCCAAGTTAACTGGCTATTCTGAGGTGTTGAGGGAGCCTCTGTGTCTTTGGTTTCTTCTGGTTCAAAAGTTGGTATTTTCAAATCACCTTGGTTCATCTCTGTGCCATACTTTAATTTATGATAATTTACCATGTTTTGTTTTAATGCATACTCTAACATCTTTATTCTTTTTATTAAATCCTTCTTCAAATTCTCTTGACCTTTTCTTTCTCCTTGTAAAAATCCTATCTGAGACTGCAGTTTGGCTCACTCCACCTCCCAGTAAACCCACTCCATCTTAAACCAAGCCCACTAGTGCTGGATATGGTGCAGTATCCCTGGTATAGTGTACTGCTGTGACCTGGACAGCTGGGGGTCTTCCCGGGGGACCTGCTCCCTCAGAGGTAGGAGGACCCCAGCCACCCACCCCTCCATTCCCCCTGGCAAAAGACTCAAGTTTCCTCCAGGTCCCTGCTGCTGCCAGGGAGGGGCTGTTATCCCCAGATTAATGCCACCACTGCCTCAGGAAAGCTCATCAATTACGTGTGGGGCCCTGGCTGGGGGTCAGGATGAGAGGATGACAGCTGGGGGAAGGCCTAGGTCAGGTGACCCTGGGACAATGGTGGGGAAAACCTGGCGGGAGAGGGGCAGGGAGGAGGTCATTGCTATGTGCCTGCCATGGGTCAGAGCAGGGAGCTTCCAGCTGCTGCCATTACAATTCCTTCTCCATCTGCCCTTCTCACTCACTCACTTTAGGGAAAGGGGTGGCATGGCAGGAGGGGGGAGAAGGGGAAGTGTTGGGAATCTTAATATCAGTGCCTCATGGGTCTGAGACAGAAAGAGTCCTTTTTGAAAACTAGCTGTAGCAATTTAGCAATATACTAGCTAAAAAAAACAAAAAGGGTTAAAATTGCTGGTCATATTGACCACTTTAAAATCCACTTAGCTCAATTTTCAATAAAAAATAAAAGAATAATATAATACACTACACCCACCATTTGTAGAGAAAACTTGTTTTTTGCATATCAAAGTATAAATTTGCAGGCCCAGCCAATGCCCATGTGGTTCTCCAGTGCCACACAGACCCAACTCTCAGATATCCAGTGCCATGTCCAATGCAGTCTTAGTGCCATGCTGTGGCTTTCCATTTACCAATACATGGGGCTGCCTCTGCCTGCTATCATGAATAATTCCCATCTGGATGTTGCCTTCTTCATTTGAGGCAGCTCCCATCCTGTGTTACCACATTATCAAGTACCTGTCATTCATCAGGCTACTGAAGATTGGAAGATTTGAATAATATATTATAGTATTATTGTGGAATTTTTATTAATAGTATTATTTTTTATTACTTCTACTTGTCTATTTTTTACTTTTCTCTTACTCTATTTTCCTTTTATCTGTTTTCTTTGAGTCTCTTTCTTCCTTTCTCAAGTTAACAACCCATTTTTTTTCAAACATACAAAATAAAGATAGAATTTTAAAAGCTGTGAGAGAAAACCTTCAGATCACATATAGAGGAAAAGCAACATGGCTATCAGGAGAGTTCTTAGCCCAGACCATAAAAGCTAGAAGGGCCTGGAAGAACATATAAGCTCTGAAAGAAAATGGATGGATGCTAACCAAGAATCCTAAACTTGGCAAAACTTACCTTCAAATTTGACGATGAAACAAAATCCTTCCATAGCAAACAAAAGTTGAAAGAATTTACAATTATAAAGCCTGCACACAGAACATTCTCACAAAATAGTCCATGAGGATGAAATGAAAAATAGCAATGGAAGTCAGTATAGAAAAGAAGGACGCAAAAGAAAGAGCCAACCAAATGAGAAACAAAGTTATATTAAAAACCAAAAATAGCCAAAATGACCAGGAATACAAACTATATCTTAATAATAACCATGAATATTAATGGCCTAAACTCATCAATCAAAAGACATAGACTGACAGATTGGATTTTAAAAATGTCCCATAAAAATGCTGCCTTCAAGAGACTCATCTAACAGCAAAAGTCACCCACAGATGTCAGGTGAAAGGATAAGAATAAAGCATACCATGCACACTGACTTGATAAAAATGCAGGGTTTTCCATCATCATATCATATAAAGTGTACTTCAAGCCAAACTTAGTCAGAAGGAATAAATACAGACATTTCATATAGATTAAGGGAAGCATAAATCTGCAAGACATAATGAGTGTACATATTTCTGCCCCAAATAATGGTGCATCCATGTATATCAAACATCCTTCTCAATGCCAGTAAACCACAACACAATAATACAGGGTGACATTAACACACCTCTGTCACCCCTGGATAGATAGTCAAAACAAAAATTGAAGAAATCATAGAACTCAATCTTTTATTTAACCATATAACACAATCTTTTATTTAACCTTAACAGAAATATATAGATTATTCCATCCATCAACAAGAGAATACACTTTCTTCTTAGTGGTGCATGGATTCTTCTCTAAAATAGATTATATGTTATGACCCAAAGCTACTCTCAGCAAATACACACACACAAAAAAAAACAAGAAATACTACCTTGTATTTTATCAGATTATAATAGAATGTAATTAGAAATCAATGACAAAATAGTAAAAAAATAAATAAAACAGAAATGACTCCCACACCTGGAGGCCAAAAAAATACACTATTATATGATGCATGGATAGCAGAGGACATCAAGGAGGAGATAACAAAATTCTTAAAAGTAAACAAGATCAAGGACACAACATATCAAAATTTCTGGGATGCCAGGAAAGCAGTAAAAAGAGGAAAATTTATTGCACAGAGCACACTCAATAAAAGAAGAGGAAGTCCATAAATAAATAACCAAAATTACAGCTTAAAATCTTAAAAAAGAATAGATCAACACCAAAAGTGTAAGACAGGAGATAATAAAAATCCATCAAAATCAATAAAATTGAGACAAAAGAAACAATTATAAAAACAGACAAAAAAAAAGTTGGTTCTTTGAAAAAGTAAACAAAATAGACCAAATGATATCCACAGTAACAAAGAGGAAAGAGACAATTCAATTTACTATAATACATGATGGAAAAGGAAATATAATGACATACATTACAAAAATACAAAACATAATTAGAAATATTTTGAAAATTTATAGTCCAACAAAATAGCAAAGCTCAAAGACAGCAACAGGTTTCCAGGGACATATAATCCACCCAAACTGTATCATGAGGACAAACACACTTTGAAGATACCAATTTAAATAATGAAATAGAAGAAGTTATCAAAAGTCTACCAGTCAAAAAAAGCCCAGGACCAGATGGGATTCTCATTGGAGTTCTACAAAACATTCAAAGAAAAACTCATTTCAATACTCCTCAAAGAAGCCCATGAAATAGAAAATGAGTGAACACTTCCAAAATTGTTTTATGTAGCTAGTATCACCCTGATACCAAAACCAGACATAAACACATCAAGGAAAGAAAACTTCAGAACAATATCCCTGATGAGCATGGATTCAAAAATTCTTAATAAAATTCCAACAAATCACATGCAAAAAATATTATAAAGTGATTGCACAATGATCAAGTGTTGCGCTCCCTGCCCGCAGAGAGATGAGACGCAAACCTGGTTCTTATGAGCTCTTTATTTTTGCGCGCTTACTTCCTCATAGTTCTTTCTTTGTTCTCCTCTTTGAGGAACTTACACTTCAATATATACAGTATTTGTAACCAATCAGCCTTTGAGCATGAGGGGAGAGCATGCACAGATACAGGCAGCAAAGGCAGGCATACAGTGGACCTGTACTGTCCATCAGGGAGCTTAGCCAATCCCTGGAACTTCCTCAAAATAATGTCAGTTGTTTATGCAAAAGCCAACCGCACTGGCAGCCTGCCAGGCGCCATCTTAGCCTTGCCACACCTAGGGCCAGGGGTCCGGCCGAAACCCCGACAGTTCCCCCTTTTCTCTTTTAAAAAGAAAAGGAAAGCTCGGGACCGTGCCTGTCTTAGGCGGAGTGGTCAACCACCGTCCTTACCCGTCATCGGATAACTGCAGAGCATGCTACAGCTCCTGTCTTAGGTCGGTATGGGGGTCACCTCCTTCCTTACCCGTCTGGCTAGTGATCCAGCATCGTGAGCCATACTTGTGGGGAACTGCCGGCCTCTAGGGCAGCCATGGCCTGATGGAAAATGATACGATCTCTAGCTTGATCTCGGCGCATGCGCATGATAAAGCGTGTGAGGAAGACAACAGCAACAACCATGAACATACAAAAGGCTCCCATACCTGCCCATTGTTTTACAAAACTGAAAGAAGAGGATAGCCAACTTAGCACTTCGGACATAGGGGCTACATTAACTCTAGTAGCATTGAGACTAACAATTTGAGATCTAAGAATAGCAGTAAGATTATCAAATGTATAAGACCAATTTGTTTGTAGCTGAGCAGACAAGATTCTAGACAAGTTTGCTGCACAGCTAAGGTTATGGTAAGCTACAGGTGTAACGCACAGTCCCGTCAGATGATAAATACATCCCACGTTTAACAGTTCTTGTAAGATGTCCATTTGTTCCTGAAGCAAGTCCACTCGCTGGTTTACTAAAAGAATCCCTGCTTTTAAGTGTTGATCCACTGTCTGCTGAGTAGATAAGGCAGTAGCAGTCTGTTGAACCACCTTATTGATTGTGGCTGCAGATTGTACAGATGTAGTTAAGGCTACAGCTGCTGCAGTGGCTGCTGCCGCCGATGCAACTATGGCGGTAATGACTGCTGCGGTGATTCCAAAGTCCCTCTTATTTCTGGAAAGCAATACTGGCAATTCATCATCTGTAACAGAAACTGGTATGGGCAAGAAAGTAGGAACACACATTAAGTCTGCCAGCAGGAACCTAGAAGCATTTTAACATTGAGAGATAGCACAAATCTGAAGTACAATTGAGAGAAGCAGTTGTTTTGTTACATAGTTGAACTGTTCCTCCTAAGAGACTAAAAAGAGGTAGTAAGTTAGTTTATTCCGTGGAAACACACAAACTGAGCCACAGCTCCAGTAAAGCACCGGGTTACCCTTATTACCCAGAGTTAAAAAAACCCCAAACAAAGAGACAAAGAGAAAGTTTATCTTTAGGGGACCTGAAGGTCTCCTCTATTCCCCCTTTTTGTTTATAAAGAGTATTTTTGAGGGTGAGATGTGTATGTTTAACAATACTTTGTTTTTGTGGGTTATAAGGTACATCTGTGGTTAGAGTTATTTTAATTTTAGTGAGGAATTGGTTCTTACCAATTTTAGTTTTTAAAGAAAAATTTAGACTTTATAATGTAGTACAATCTTTAACAGTTGTTTAACCATAATTGTATAAACCTCTATTTTTAAGACAATTGTTCTAAAGAATAAAACTTAATAGACACAAAGTTAAGAGTGAATTAGTGTTTTTAAGAAAACTTTGTTATTTTACCATGTCATTTTACCATATAGATTAAACTTTGGCTTATATCAGAACATTAGTATGTCACCTTAGGAAAAACCTTAAATAGCTTTAGCTGATTTACATACATATAACCAACTTAGTTACACATAGACTTGTTGAAACTTGTCCTTTATTACACACAGACTTTCTTATCCAGAAACATCTTCTTTTCCTTTTTATTAAATACATTTTTAAACCCAGAACCTTTTATTTTTTCTTTTTTATCTGTCGACCCCTTTTTGTTCACATTCTGAAACAACTCTTATGAAATTTTTGAATTCAGATAAATTACCCTATTTTAATAAGATTAATTATTTTGTTGTTTATAGTACTCTTAATTGAAACACAGTTGAAACTTTTGGGACCCTTTGTATATAGAATTCCACTTGTTAGGACATAACTTTTAGTAACCTTGTTTTTAGTTTAGTGATGACACAAAGCAAGTTTAAACCCTTTTATTTACCATCCTATGAGAACACCAATAATGTTTAAGTACGATACTCCATGGGATTTGAGGGGTTAAGAGTACTTGATGTTATTTAACAATTAGCATTTTAACTTTGTAAATTAACCAGACGTCTCTACAAACACATTTGAGTAGTCCCATATGTGTTAACTCCAATTTATTTATTTTATAAAAACCAAGATATCAGACAAGTGTCCTGAACACGATCCGTTGCCTCTTTCCTGCTGAAGAAAAGTCCTAGAAGCAATTGATATTAGACATTGTTTAACATTAACATTTTATTAGTTTGACCACCTGGAGACTTGGAAGTTATTTTTAAAGATATTTTACTTTCATTAGTTTACCCAATTTAAATTGAACCTTTTTAAATCATGTGAATAAAAGTATTTGGATCCATTTTTAAATTTTAATTTTAAGAGCGCTCAGTTTTGACAAAACATGACATTAGACAGCACAACATAACACATAACACAAAATCAAAGGCCTTGTAACTTTATAGGTAAATGTTCATTGCAATGAAACAGCTGTTCAAAAACTTCAGTTGAATAAAAAATAGAACTGATCAAAAGAAAAAAAAATCATTAACCTAGGTATGCAGGATCAAAATTATGAGCTCAAAAATACAGCATTAAAGAAAAAACAAAACAAAACAAGAATCCTGAAGAATAAGTTAGTTTTGTGTAGCGGCCCAGGAGTTTAAAACGGACACTTCTTTTTTTTTTTTCTTTTCTTCAGGTTACCCCTCCTCCTTCCCGCTGAGACTGCTGCAGTTTACATTCCATTGCAGGCCTTGACAAGGCCAGGCAGAGGGGAGGGAGGATCACCCAGGACTTTTTAACCCTTTTTTTACCTGGTTGAGAAATCAGGTTAGGTTTGAATGCAGAAAATTATGAAACAATTATCTCCCAATACTTGTGGGGACTATGGCTACTATTTTATGTTCCCACTGTGGAACATTCCATGACTTTTTAGCAACTCCCTAAGAGGCTGTTGCATTCTAGTTTTAGACAGTTCTGTTCCTATGATTAAATCTTACAGCACTAAGAGCTCCAAGCACACAAACAAGCCACACAACAAACACAAAAATAACACACCACACACACAATTTGGTACCACTTCATAAATTGAAACTAACTAATTTTACCGGGCAACGAGTCTGCCTTCTGTGAACTTTTACCGGGCTTAAAGCCTATTAATTTTTTCTCTGTTACCGGGCTTAAAGCCTATTAATTTTTTCTGTTACCGGGCTTAAAGCCTATTAATTTTTCTCTGTTACCGGGCTTAAAGCCTATTAATTTTTCTCTGTTACCGGGCTTAAAGCCTATTAATTTTTCTCTGTTACCGGGCTTAAAGCCTATTAATTTTTCTCTGTTACCGGGCTTAAAGCCTATTAATTTTTCTCTGTTACCGGGCTTTCTAGCCTTACTTACTTTATTACTTTATTGCTTTATTATTTTATTACTTTATTACTTACCACTTAACTTACCCTTGTCTGTGAAAAATTATTGTTCTTTGGATCCCGGGTTTCGGCACCATTTGTCGCGCTCCCTGCCCGCAGAGAGACGAGACGCAAACCTGGTTCTTTTGAGCTCTTTATTTTGCGCGCTTACTTCCTCATAGTTCTTTCTTTGTTCTCCTCTTTGAGGAACTTACACTCCAATATATACAGTACTTGTAACCAATCAGCCTTTGAGCACGAGGGGAGAGCATGCACAGATACAGGCAGCAAAGGCAGGCATACAGTGGACCTGTACTGTCCATCAGGGAGCTTAGCCAATCCCTGGAACTTCCTCAAAATAATGTCAGTTGTTTATGCAAAAGCCAACCGCACTGGCAGCCTGCCAGGCGCCATCTTAGCCTTGCCACACCTAGGGCCAGGGGTCCGGCCGAAACCCCGACAATCAAGTGAGTTTCATCAAAGGGGTGCAAGGTTGGATCAACATTCAGAAATCAATACAGGTAATTCACATCAACAGACTTAAAGTTAAGAACCATATGCTTATGTCAATAGATGCAGAAAGAGCATTTGACAAAATACAGTACCTCTTTATGCTCAAAACACTAGAAAAATTTGGGTAGTAGAAACATACCTCAACATTGTAAAGGTTATCTACACTGAACTCACAGCTAACATTCTTCTAAGTGGCAAAAAACTGAAAGATTTTCCTCTATAAACTTGAAAAAGGCAGAGATGCCCTATTTCACCAGATCCATTCAACATTATTCTTGAAATTATAGACAGAGCAATTAGACAGAGAAAATAAATTAAAGGGATAAGGAAAAGAAGGACTCAAACTATCACTAATGACAATATTCTATATTTATAGAACCAAAAAATTCCACCAGAAAATTTCTAGAACTCATGAATAAATTCAGCAAATTAACAGGATATAAAATCAACATATATAAATTAATAAATTTCTATTCATAACTGATGAAACCTCTGAAAGAGAAATTAAAAAATTATGCCATTCAGAATATTATAAAAATATAAAATACTTTGGAATCAAACAAAAGAGGTGAAAGTCCTCTACAATGAAAAATACAGAAAACAAAAGAAAAAAGTTAAAGAAAACCTTATAAGATGGAAAGATCTCTCATATTCTAGTATAGACACAATTAATATTATCTAAATGGCCATAGTACCATAAGTGCTATATACATTCAATGCAATTCCAATTAAAACCCCAATGACATACTGCATATAAATAGAGAAAACAATCATGATACTCATTTGGAAGAATAGGAGACCCAGAATAGAAAAAAACAATTATTAGTAGGAAGAGCAAAGTCAGAGGGATCACAATTCCAGACCTTCAAGTATACTTCAGATAAATAATAACAAAAACTGCATGGTTTCAGCACCAAAATAGACAGAATAATGGTACAGAATAGAGGACACAGAGACAAACTCACACAAATACAAAGATAAAGATGCCAAATACATACAATGGAGAAAAGATAGCCTCTTCATCAAATGGTGCTGGGAAAACTGGAAATCTGTATGCAGCAAAATGAAATTAAACACCTCTCTCTCATTCTTTACAAATCTCAATTCAAAATGGATCAAAGACCTAGTAATTTGATCAGAGATCCTGCACCACAGAAGAGAAATTAGGCCCAAATCTTCATTATGTTGACTACGGTCAAGACTTCCTTAACAATAGTCCCAAAGCACAAGAAATAAAAGAAGGAATCAATAAATGGGATGGATTCAAACTATAATGTTTTTCTCAGTAAAGGGAAAAATTAACAATGTGAAGAAAGAGCCTACACAATGGGAGAAAATTTTTGACACTTGCACTTCAGATAGAGCACTAATCTCCTAATTTATAAAGAACACAAAAAATTTAAACCAAGAATACAAATAATTCAATCAGTAAATGGGCTAAGGAAATGAGAAGATAATTCATGGAACAAGATCTGCAAGCAATCAACAGATATATGGAAAAATGTTAAACATTTTTAGTAATAAGAGAAATGGAAATCAAAACTACCCTGAGATTTCATCTTACCCCAATTAGAATGGACATTATAGATAATACAGGCAACATTAGCTGTTGATGAGGATGTGCGGTAAAAGGTATATTCATACATTGCTGGTGTTGTTGCAAATTCGTGCAGCCACTAGGCAAAGCAGTACGGAGTTTGCATAGAAAACTTGGAGCCACAATTTGACCAAGGTATCTCACTCCTTTGCCAATACTCAAAGAACTTTAAACCAGCATACTACAGTGAAGCAGCTACATCAATGTTTGCAGCAGCTCAATTCACAATAGCTAGATAGTGTAATCAACCTAGATGCCTTTCAATAGATGAATGGAAAAAGAAACTTGGTTACATATGCACAATGGAATATTATTCAGAGAAAAAAGAATATAATTATGGCATTTGCAGGTTAATGGATGGAGTTGGAGAATATCCTGCTAAGTGAAGTAAGTCAATCCCAAAATCCAAAGGCCAAATAATTACTCTCATAAGTGGTTGATGATACATAATGGAGGTTATGTATTCAGGGAAAAATGGAGGAAGAATGAATTGTGTTGATGAAAATGAGAGTTCAGTAGGGGTGGGGGAAGGAAAGTTAATGGAATGAAACAAACATCATTATCATATGTACATGTGTGATTATACAAATGATGTTACTGTATTTTGTGTACAACCACAGAAATTAAAGTTGTACCCCATTTGTGTACAATAAATCAAAAAATAAAATGAAGAAAAATATATAAATTTATAGGCTTCAGTTGACAATACTGCAACATCCCCCAAATTACAGCTCCTAAATTCAACTTGTTTAGATTGCACATGTGAGTCAAGTGATGTCAATTTGTCTTTTTGCCTTATTTTTTTCCACTTTTATGGGGGTGGAAAAATTGGGATTAAGTACAGTCACTTTTCTACTGATTTACTTCTCCAGTCCATTTCTATCATATTTAAAAAATTTTCTTTTTGTTGTAGAGGGATACAATATCTTTATTTTACTTTTATAGAGTGTATTTGATTGAACACAGTACATCACACATGCTAGGCAACTGCTGTACCACTGAGTTACAACCATAGTCCCCCGGCCTATTTCTTTATTTATTTTTCAGACAGGATATCAATAAAAAACTCAACTCAAACTTGCAGTTCCCTCCCCTCAGCTTCCCAATTATCTCGTATTGTAGGCATGTGTCTAAAAAAATAAATTTTTAAATTTATTTAGTAATTTTTAAACATTTCCAAAATAACTATAATCATCTATTGTAAGCAGGTTTTGAAGTAGAAATATCTCAGTGGAAACAATAACACATAAAGAAAACAGGAAAACTTGTTACAATTGAAGAAACATTGTAAAACATCTAGGAAAAGACAATAGGAATGTTAAAAGTATGAATTTATTAACCATTTCATTGATGGTTAATGTGCTGATCAAGAATTAAAGTAAATAAAATTGAGAGAACAATGTTACTAACAGAAATTATGTATTTGCAATAATCCTTAATATCTAAGATCTGAGAAATTGGAAATGTGAAGAAGAAAAGATATCAAATTAAGAAGCTCAGCTATTACTAGGATAAACATAAAAAAATTCAAAATAGATAGTCCAAATAATAAAAGATTCAAAAAATATAAAAAAGAATTTATGCTCAAAAATGGTTAAAAATTAAAATTAATTTCACAGATACTTTGCAAAAATAAAAAAATATTGAGTTTTATAAAATGTACACAATAATCAATGTTCCAGTTAGCAAAATAGGGCAATAAAAATGTAATACCTGACTGTTGTTTAAATACAATGACTTTTAACTTTTTCCCACACATTAGCATTAAATTCTGGTCATAACTGAAAAATTCTAA
>JAHUXG010007647.1:0-33891 GCA_020740815.1 Sciurus niger | reverse complement strand
TGACTCTCACTCACTTGGAATCTCAGGCTCTGTGCTGTCTCTTCCACCAGGAAGCCATGGTCTGACTCTCACTCACTTGGAATCTCAGGCTCTGTGCTGTCTCTTCCACCAGGAAGCCATGGTCTGACTCTCACTCACTTTGAATATCAGGCTCTATGCAGTCTCTTCCACCAGGAAGACATCGTCTGACTCTCACTCACATGGAATCTGTTGCTCTGTGCTGTCTCTTCCACCAGGAAGCCATGGTCTGACTCTCACTCACTTGGAATCTCAGGTTCTGTGCTTTCTCTTCCACCAGGAGGACATGGTCTGACTCTCACTCACATGGAATCTCTGGCTCTGTGCTGTCTCTTCCACCAGGAAGCCATGGTCTGACTCTCACTCACTTGGAATCTCAGGCTCTGTGCTGCCCCTTCCACCAGGAAGCCATATTCTGACTCTCACTCACTTGGAATCTCAGGCTCTGTGCTGTCTCTTCCACCAGGAAGCCATGGTCTGACTCTCACTCACTTGGAATCTCAGGCTCTGTGCTGCCCCTTCCACCAGGGAGCCATAGTCTTACTCTCACTCACTTGGAATCTCAGGGTCTGTGCTGTCTCTTCCACCAGGAAGCCATGGTCTGACTCTCACTCACTTGGAATCTCAGGTTCTGTGCTGTCTCTTCCACCAGGAAGCCATGGCCTGTCTGTCACTCTCACTTGGAATCTCAGGCTCTGTGCTGTCTCTTAAACCAGGAAACCATGGTCTGACTCTCACTCACTTGGAATCTCAGGCTCTGTGCTGCCCCTTCCACCAGGAAGCCATGGTCTGACTCTCAATCACTTGGAATCTCAGGCTCTGTGCTGTCTCTTCCACCAGGAAGCCATGGTCTGACTCTCACTCACTTGGAATCTAAGGGTCTCTGCTGTCTCTTCCATCAGGAAGCCATGGTCTGACTCTCACTCACTTGGAATCTAAGGGTCTCTGCTGTCTCTTCCATCAGGAAGCCATGATCTGACTCTCACTCACTTGGAATCTCAGAGTCTGTGCTGTTTCCACAATCAGGAAGCCATGGTCTGACTCTCACTCACTTGGAATCTCAGGCTCTGTGCTGTCTCTTCCACCAGGAAGCCATGGTCTGACTCTCACTCACTTGGAATTTCACGCTCTCTGCTCTCACATCCACCAAGAAGCCATGGCCTGTCTGTCACTTCTCACTTGGAATCTCAGGGTCTGTGCTGTCTCCTCCACCAGGAAGACATGGTCTGACTGTGACTTCTCACTTGGAATCGCAGGCTCAGTGCTGCCCCTTCCACCAGGAAGCCATGGTCTGACTCTCACTGACGTGGAATCTCAGGCTCTGTGCTGCCCCTTCCACCAGGAAGCCATGGTCTGACTCTCACTCACTTGGAATCTTAGGCTCTGTGCTGTCTCTTCCACCAGGAAGCCATGGTCTGACTCTCACTCACTTGGAATCTCAGGCTCTGTGCTGCCCCTTCCACCAGGAAGCCATCGTCTGACTCTCACTCACTTGGAATCTCAGGCTCTGTGCTGTCTCTTCCACCAGGATGCCATGGCCTGTCTGTCACTTCTCACTTGTAATCTCACACTCTGTGCTGTCTCTTCCACCAGGAAGCCATGGCCTGTCTGTCACTTCTCACTTGGAATCTCAGGCTCTGTGCTGTCTCTTAAACCAGGAAGCCATGGTCTGACTCTCACTCACTTGGAATCTCAGGCTCTGTGCTGCCCCTTCCACCAGGAAGCCATGGTCTGACTCTCAATCACTTGGAATCTCAGGCTCTGTGCTGTCTCTTCCACCAGGAAGCCATGGTCTGACTCTCACTCACTTGGAATCTAAGGGTCTCTGCTGTCTCTTCCATCTGGAAGCCATGGTCTGACTCTCACTCACTTGGAATCTCAGAGTCTGTGCTGTTTCCTCAATCAGGAAGCCATGGTCTGACTCTCACTCACTTGGAATCTCAGGCTCTGTGCTGTCTCTTCCACCAGGAAGCCATGGTCTGGCTCTCACTCACTTGGAATCTCAGGGTCTGTGCTGTCTCTTCCACCAGGAAGCCATGGTCTGACTCTCACTCACTTGGAATCTCAGGCTCTGTGCTGTCTCTTCCACCAGGAAGCCATGGTCTGACTCTCACTCACTTGGAATCTCAGGCTCTGTGCTGTCTCTTCCACCAGGAAGCCATGGTCTGACTCTCACTCACTTGGAATCTCAGGCTCTATGCAGTCTCTTCCACCGGGAATACATCGTCTGACACTCACTCACATGGAATCTGTGGCTCTGTGCTGTCTCTTCCACCAGGAAGCCATGGTCTGACTCTCACTCACTTGGAATCCCAGGTTCTGTGCCGTCTCTTCCACCAGGAGGACATGGTCTGACTCTCACTCACATGGAATCTGTGGCTCTGTGCTGTCTCTTCCACCAGGGAGCCATGGTCTGACTCTCACTCACTTGGAATCTCAGGCTCTCTACTGCCCCTTCCACCAGGAAGCCATGGTCTGACTCTCACTCACTTGGAATCTCAGGCTCTCTGCTGTCTCTTCCACCAGGAAGCCATGGTCTGACTCTCACTCACTTGGAATTTCAGGCACTGTGCTGCCCCTTCCACCAGGGAACCATGGTCTTACTCTCACTCACTTGGAGTCTCAGGCTCTGTGCTGTCTCTTCCACCAGGAAGCCATGGTCTGACTATCACTCACTTGGAATCTCAGGCTCTGTGCTGTCTCTTCCACCAGGAAGCCATGGTCTGACTCTCACTCACTTGGAATCTCAGGCTCTATGCAGTATCTTCCACCAGGAAGACATGGTCTGACTCTCACTCACATGGAATCTCAGGCTCTGTGCTGTCTCTTCCACCAGGAAGCCATGCTCTGACTCTCACTCACATGGAATCTCTGGCTCTGTGCTGTCTCTTCCACCAGGAAGCCATGGTCTGACTCTCACTCACTTGGAATCTCAGGCTCTGTGCTGTCTCTTCCACCAGGAAGCCATGGTCTGACTCTCACTCACTTGGAATCTCAGGTTCTGTGCTGTCTCTTCCACCAGGAAGCCATGCTCTGACTCTCACTCACATGGAATCTCTGGCTCTGTGCTGTCTCTTCCACCAGGAAGCCATTTTCTGACTCTCACTCACTTGGAATCTCAGGCTCTGTGCTGTCTCTTCCACCAGGAAGCCATGGTGTGACTCTCACTCACATGGAATCTCAGGGTCTGTGCTGTCTCTTCCACCAGGAAGCCATGGTCTGACTCTCACTCACGTGGAATCTGAGGCTCTGTGCTGTCTCTTCCACCAGGAAGCCATGGTCTGACTCTCACTCACTTGGAATCTCAGGCTCTGTGCTGTCTCTTCCACCAGGAAGCCATGGCCTGTCTGTCACTTCTCACTTGGAATCTCAGGCTCTGTGCTCCCCCTTCCACCAGGAAGCCATGGTCTGACTCTCACTCACTTGGAATTTCAGGCTCTGTGTTGTCTCTTCCACCAGGAAGCCATGGTCTGACTCTCACTCACTTGGAATTTCAGGCTCTGTGCTGTCTCTTCCAGCAGGAAGCCATGGTCTGATCTCACTCACTTGGAATCTCAGGGTCTCTGCTGTCTCTTCCACCAGGAAGCCATGGCCTGACTCTCACTCATTTGGAATCTCAGAGTCTGTGCTGTTTCCTCAACCAGGAAGCAATGGTCTGACTCTCACTCACTTGGAATCTCAGGCTCTGTGCTGTCTGTTCCACCAGGAAGCCATGGTTTGACTCTCACTCACTTGGAATCTCAGGCTCTGTGCTGTCTCTTCCACCAGGAAGCCATGGTGTGACTCTCACTCACATGGAATCTCAGGGTCTGTGCAGTTTCCTCAACCAGGAAGCCATGATCTGACTCTCACTCACATGGAATCTCAGGGTCTGTGCTGTCTCTTCCACCAGGAGGACATGGGCTGATTCTCACTCACTGGAATCTCAGGCTCTGTGCTGCCCCTTCCACCAGGAAGCCATGGTCTGACTCTCACTCACTTGGAATCTCAGGCTCTGTGCTGCCCCTTCCACCAGGGAGCCATGGTCTTACTCTCACTCACTTGGAGTCTCATGCTCTGTGCTGTCTCTTCCACCAGGAAGCCATGGTCTGACTATCACTCACTTGGAATCTCAGGCTCTGTGCTGTCTCTTCCACCAGGAAGCCATGGTCTGACTCTCACTCACTTGGAATCTCAGGCTCTGTGCTGCCCCTTCCACCAGGAAGCCATGGTCTGACTCTCACTCACTTGGAATCTCAGGCTCTGTGCTGCCCCTTCCACCAGGGAGCCATGGTCTTACTCTCACTCACTTGGAATCTCAGGCTCTGTGCTGTCTCTTCCACCAGGAAGCCATGGTCTGACTCTCACTCACATGGAATCTCAGGCTCTGTGCTGTCTCTTCCACCGGGAATCCATGGTCTGACTCTCACTCACTTGGAATCTCAGGCTCTATGCAGTCTCTTCCACCAGGAAGACATGGTCTGACTCTCACTCACCTGAAATCGCATGCTCTGTACTGTCTCTTCCACCAGGAAGCCATGGTCTGACTCTCACTCACTTGGAATCTCAGGCTCTGTGCTGTCTCTTCTACCAGGAAGCCATGGTCTGACTCTCACTCACATGGAATCTCAGGGTCTGTGCTGTTTCCTCAACCAGGAAGCCATGGTCTCACTCTCACTTACTTGGAATCTCAGGCTCTGTGCTGCCTCTTCCACCAGGAAGACATGGTCTGACTCTTACTCACATGGAATCTCAGATTCTGTACTGTCTCTTCCACAAGGAAGCCTTAGTCTGACTCTCACTCACTTGGAATCTCAGGCTCTGTGCTGTCTCTTCCACCAGGAAGCCATGGTCTGACTCTCACTCACTTGGAATCTCAGGCTCTGTGCTGCCCCTTCCACCAGGAAGACATGGTCTGACTCTCACTCACTTGGAATCTCAGGCTCTGTGCTGTCTCTCCCACCAGGAAGCCATGGTCTGACTCTCACTCACTTGGAATCTCAGGCTCTGTGCTGTCTCTTCCACCAGGAAGACATGGTCTGACTGTCACGTCTCACTTGGAATCTCAGGTCTGTGCTGTCTCGTCCACCAAGAAACCATGGTGTGACTGTGACTTCTCACTTGGAATCTCATGCTCTGTGGTGCCCCTTCCACCAGGAAGCCATTTTCTGACTCTCACTCACTTGGAATCTCAGGGTCCGTGCTGTCTCTTCCACCAGGAAAGTATGGTCTAACTGTCACTTCTCGCTTGGAATCTCAGGCTCTGTGCTGTCTAGTCCACCAGGGAGACATGGTCTGACTGTGACTTCTCACTTGGAATCCCATGCTCTGTGCTGTCACTTCCACCAGGAATCCATGGTCTGACTCTCACTCACTTGGAATCTAAGGCTCTGTGCTGTCTCTTCCACCAGGAAGCCATGGTCTGACTCTCACTCACTTGGAATCTCAGGCTCTGTGCTGTCTCTTTTACTCGAAGCCATGGTCAGACTCTCACTCACAAGGAATCTCTGGCTCTGTGCTGTTTCCTCAACCATGAACCATGGTCTGACTCTTACTCACTTGGAATCTCAGGCTCTGTGCGGTCTCTTCCGCGAGGAAGCCATGACTGACTCTCACTCACGTGGAATCTCAGGCTCTATGCTGTCTCTTCCACCAGAAAGCCATGGTCTGACTCTCACTCACATGGAATCTGTGGCTCTGTGCTGTCTCTTCCACCAGGAAGCCATGGTCTGACTCTCACTCACTTGGAATCTCAGGGTCTGTGCTGTCTCTTCCACCAGGAAGCCATGGTCTGACTCTCACTCACTTGGAATCTCAGGCTCTGTGCTGTCTCTTCCACCAGGAAGCCATGGTCTGACTCTCACTCACTTGGAATCTCAGGCTCTGTGCTGTCTCTTCCACCAGGAAGCCATGGTCTGACTCTCACTCACTTGGAATCTCAGGCTCTGTGCTGTCTCTTCCACCAGGAAGCCATGGTCTGACTCTCACTCACTTTGAATATCAGGCTCTATGCAGTCTCTTCCACCAGGAAGACATCGTCTGACTCTCACTCACATGGAATCTGTTGCTCTGTGCTGTCTCTTCCACCAGGAAGCCATGGTCTGACTCTCACTCACTTGGAATCTCAGGTTCTGTGCTTTCTCTTCCACCAGGAGGACATGGTCTGACTCTCACTCACATGGAATCTCTGGCTCTGTGCTGTCTCTTCCACCAGGAAGCCATGGTCTGACTCTCACTCACTTGGAATCTCAGGCTCTGTGCTGCCCCTTCCACCAAGAAGCCATATTCTCACTCTCTCTCACTTGGAATCTCAGGCTCTGTGCTGTCTCTTCCACCAGGAAGCCATGGTCTGACTCTCACTCACTTGGAATCTCAGGCTCTTTGCTGCCCCTTCCACCAGGGAGCCATAGTCTTACTCTCACTCACTTGGAATCTCAGGGTCTGTGCTGTCTCTTCCACCAGGAAGCCATGGTCTGACTCTCACTCACTTGGAATCTCAGGTTCTGTGCTGTCTCTTCCACCAGGAAGCCATGGCCTGTCTGTCACTCTCACTTGGAATCTCAGGCTCTGTGCTGTCTCTTAAACCAGGAAACCATGGTCTGACTCTCACTCACTTGGAATCTCAGGCTCTGTGCTGCCCCTTCCACCAGGAAGCCATGGTCTGACTCTCAATCACTTGGAATCTCAGGCTCTGTGCTGTCTCTTCCACCAGGAAGCCATGGTCTGACTCTCACTCACTTGGAATCTAAGGGTCTCTGCTGTCTCTTCCATCAGGAAGCCATGATCTGACTCTCACTCACTTGGAATCTCAGAGTCTGTGCTGTTTCCACAATCAGGAAGCCATGGTCTGACTCTCACTCACTTGGAATCTCAGGCTCTGTGCTGTCTCTTCCACCAGGAAGCCATGGTCTGATTCTCACTCACTTGGAATCTCAGGGTCTGTGCTGTCTCTTCCACCAGGAAGCCATGGTCTGACTCTCAATCACTTGGAATCTCAGGCTCTGTGCTGTCTCTTCCACCAGGAAGCCATGGTCTGACTCTCACTCACTTGGAATCTCTGGCTCTGTGCTGTCTCTTCCACCAGGAAGCCATGGTCTGACTCTCACTCACTTGGAATCTCAGGCTCTATGCAGTCTCTTCCACCGGGAATACATCGTCTGACTCTCACTCACATGGAATCTGTGGCTCTGTGCTCTCTCTTCCACCAGGAAGCCATGGTCTGACTCTCACTCACTTGGAATCTCAGGTTCTGTGCCGTCTCTTCCACCAGGAGGACATGGTCTGACTCTCACTCACATGGAATCTGTGGCTCTGTGCTGTCTCTTCCACCAGGGAGCCATGGTCTGACTCTCACTCACTTGGAATCTCAGGCTCTGTGCTGCCCCTTCCACCCGGAAGCCATGGTCTGACTCTCACTCACTTGGAATCTCAGGCTCTCTGCTGTCTCTTCCACCAGGAAGCCATGGTCTGACTCTCACTCACTTGGAATTTCAGGCACTGTGCTGCCCCTTCCACCAGGGAGCCATGGTCTTACTCTCACTCACTTGGAGTCTCAGGCTCTGTGCTGTCTCTTCCACCAGGAAGCCATGGTCTGACTATCACTCACTTGGAATCTCAGGCTCTGTGTTGTCTCTTCCATCAGGAAGCCATGGTCTGACTCTCACTCACTTGGAATCTCAGGCTCTATGCAGTCTCTTCCACCAGGAAGACATGTTCTGACTCTCACTCACATGGAATCTCAGGCTCTGTGCTGTCTCTTCCACCAGGAAGCCATGGTCTGACTCTCACTCACTTGGAATCTCAGATTCTGTGCTGTCTCTTCCACCAGGAAGCCATGCTCTGACTCTCACTCACATGGAATCTCTGGCTCTGTGCTGTCTCTTCAACCAGGAAGCCATGGTCTGATCTCACTCACTTGGAATCTCAGGCTCTGTGCTGTCTCTTCCACCAGGAAGCCATGGTCTGACTCTCACTCACTTGGAATCTCAGGTTCTGTGCTGTCTCTTCCACCAGGAAGCCATGCTCTGACTCTCACTCACAGGGAATCTCTGGCTCTGTGCTGTCTCTTCCACCAGGAAGCCATGGTCTGACTCTCACTCACTTGGAATCTCAGGCTCTGTGCTGTCTCTTCCACCAGGAAGCCATGGTGTGACTCTCACTCACATGGAATCTCAGGGTCTGTGCTGTCTCTTCCACCAGGAAGCCATGGTCTGACTCTCACTCACTTGGAATCGGAGGCTCTGTGCTGCCTCTTCCACCAGGAAGCCATGGTCTGACTCTCACTCACTTGGAATCTCAGGCTCTGTGCTGTCTCTTCCACCAGGAAGCCATGGACTGTCTGTCACTTCTCACTTGGAATCTCAGGCTCTGTGCTGCCCCTTCCACGAGGAAGCCATGGTCTGACTCTCACTCACTTGGAATTTCAGGCTCTGTGTTGTCTCTTCCACCAGGAAGCAATGGTCTGACTCTCACTCACTTGGAATTTCAGGCTCTGTGCTGTCTCTTGCAGCAGGAAGCCATGGTCTGATCTCACTCACTTGGAATCTCAGGCTCTGTGTTGTCTCTTCCACCAGGAAGCCATGGTCTGACTCTCACTCACCTGGAATCTCAGGCTCTGTGCTGTCTCTTCCACCAGGAAGCCATGGTCTGACTCTCACTCACTTGGAATCTCAGGCTCTGTGCTGTCTCTTCCACCAGGAAGCCATGGCCTGTCTGTCACTTCAAACTTGGTATCTCAGGCTCTGTGCTGTCTCGTCCACCAGGAAGACATGGTCTGACTGTGACTTCTCACTTGGTATCTCAGACTCTGTGCTGTCTCTTCCACCAGGAAGCCATGGTGTGACACTAACTGACATGGAATCTCTGGCTCTGTGTTGTTTCCTCAACCATGAAGCATGGACTGACTCTCACTCACTTGAAATCTCAGGGTCTCTGCTGTCTCTTCCACCAGGAAGCCATGGTCTGACTCTCACTCACTTGGAATCTCAGGGTCTGTGCTGCCCCTTCCACCAGGAAGCCATGGTCTGACTCTCACTCACTGGGAATCTCAGAGTCTGTGCTGCCCCTTCCACCAGGAAGCCATGGTCTGACTCTCACTCACATGGAATCTGTGGCTCTGTGCTGTCTCTTCCACCAGAAAGCCATGGTCTGACTCTCACTAACTTGGAATCTCAGGCCCTGTGCTGTCTCTTCCACCAGGAAGCCATGGTCTGACTCTCACTCACCTGGAATCTCAGGCTCTTTGCTGTCTCTTGCACCAGGAAGCCATGGTCTCACTGTCACTTCTCACTTGGAATCAGGGTCTCTACTGTCTTGTTCACCAGGAAGACATGGTCTGCCTCTCACTCACTTGGAATCTCAGGATCTGTGCTGTCTTGTCCACCAGGAAGCCATGGTCTGACGCTCACTCACTTGGAATTTCACGCTCTCTGCTCTCACATCCACCAAGAAGCCATGGCCTGTCTGTCACTTCTCACTTGGAATCTCAGGGTCTGTGCTGTCTCTTCCACCAGGAAGACATGGTCTGACTGTGACTTCTCACTTGGAATTGCAGGCTCTGTGCTGCCCCTTCCACCAGGAAGCCATGGTCTGACTCTCACTGACGTGGAATCGCAGGCTCTGTGCTGCCCCTTCCACCAGGAAGCCATGGTCTGACTCTCACTCACTTGGAATCTTAGGCTCTGTGCTGTCTCTTCCACCAGGAAGCCATGGTCTGACTCTCACTCACTTGGAATCTCAGGCTCTGTGCTGCCCCTTCCACCAGGAAGCCATGGTCTGACTCTCACTCACTTGGAATCTCAGGCTCTGTGCTGTCTCTTCCACCAGGAAGCCATGGCCTGTCTGTCACTTCTCACTTGGAATCTCAGACTCTGTGCTGTCTCTTCCACCAGGAGGCCATGGCCTGTCTGTCACTTCTCACTTGGAATCTCAGGCTCTGTGCTGTCTCTTAAACCAGGAAGCCATGGTCTGACTCTCACTCACTTGGAATCTCAGGCTCTGTGCTGCCCCTTCCACCAGGAAGCCATGGTCTGACTCTCAATCACTTGGAATCTCAGGCTCTGTGCTGTCTCTTCCACCAGGAAGCCATGGTCTGACTCTCACTCACTTGGAATCTAAGGGTCTCTGCTGTCTCTTCCATCAGGAAGCCATGATCTGACTCTCACTCACTTGGAATCTCAGAGTCTGTGCTGTTTCCTCAATCAGGAAGCCATGGTCTGACTCTCACTCACTTGGAATCTCAGGCTCTGTGCTGTCTCTTCCACTAGGAAGCCATGGTCTGATTCTCACTCACTTGGAATCTCAGGGTCTGTGCTGTCTCTTCCACCAGGAAGCCATGGTCTGACTCTCAATCACTTGGAATCTCAGGCTCTGTGCTGTCTCTTCCACCAGGAAGCCATGGTCTGACTCTCACTCACTTGGAATCTCAGGCTCTGTGCTGTCTCTTCCACCAGGAAGCCACGGTCTGACTCTCACTCACTTGGAATCTCAGGCTCTATGCAGTCTCTTCCACCGGGAATACATCGTCTGACTCTCACTCACATGGAATCTGTGGCTCTGTGCTGTCTCTTCCACCAGGAAGCCATGGTCTGACTCTCACTCACTTGGAATCTCAGGTTCTGTGCCGTCTCTTCCACAAGGAGGACATGGTCTGACTCTCACTCACATGGAATCTGTGGCTCTGTGCTGTCTCTTCCACCAGGGAGCCATGGTCTGACTCTCACTCACTTGGAATCTCAGGCTCTCTGCTGCCCCTTCCACCAGGAAGCCATGGTCTGACTCTCACTCACTTGGAATCTCAGGCTCTCTGCTGTCTCTTCCACCAGGAAGCCATGGTCTGACTCTCACTCACTTGGAATTTCAGGCACTGTGCTGCCCCTTCCACCAGGGAGCCATGGTCTTACTCTCACTCACTTGGAGTCTCAGGCTCTGTGCTGTCTCTTCCACCAGGAAGCCATGGTCTGACTCTCACTCACTTGGAATCTCAGGCTCTGTCCTGTCTCTTCCACCAGGAAGCCATGGTCTGACTCTCACTCACTTGGAATCTCAGGCTCTGTGCTGTCTCTTCCACCAGGAAGCCATGGTCTGACTCTCACTCACTTGGAATCTCAGGTTCTGTGCTGTATCTTCCACCAGGAAGCCATGCTCTGCCTCTCACTCACATGGAATCTCTGGCTCTGTGCTGTCTCTTCCACCAGGAAGCCATTTTCTGACTCTCACTCACTTGGAATCTCAGGCTCTGTGCTGTCTCTTCCACCAGGAAGCCATGGTGTGACTCTCACTCACATGGAATCTCAGGGTCTGTGCTGTCTCTTACACCAGGAAGCCATGGTCTGACTCTCACTCACGTGGAATCTCAGGCTCTGTGCTGTCTCTTCCACCAGGAAGCCATGGTCTGACTCTCACTCACTTGGAATCTCAGGCTCTGTGCTGTCTCTTCCACCAGGAAGCCATGGCCTGTCTGTCACTTCTCACTTGGAATCTCAGGCTCTGTGCTGCCCCTTCCACCAGGAAGCCATGGTCTTACTCTCACTCACTTGGAATTTCAGGCTCTGTGTTGTCTCTTCCACCAGGAAGCCATGGTCTGACTCTCACTCACTTGTAATTTCAGGCTCTGTGCTGTCTCTTCCAGCAGGAAGCCATGGTCTGATCTCACTCACTTGGAATCTCAGGGTCTCTGCTGTCTCTTCCACCAGGAAGCGATGGCCTGACTCTCACTCATTTGGAATCTCAGAGTCTGTGCTGTTTCCTCAACCAGGAAGCAATGGTCTGACTCTCACTCACTTGGAATCTAAGGCTCTGTGCTGTCTCTTCCACCAGGAAGCCATGGTTTGACTCTCACTCACTTGGAATCTCAGGCTCTGTGCTGTCTCTTCCACCAGGAAGCCATGGTGTGACTCTCACTCACATGGAATCTCAGGGTCTGTGCAGTTTCCTCAACCAGGAAGCCATGATCTGACTCTCACTCACATGGAATCTCAGGGTCTGTGCTGTCTCTTCCACCAGGAAGCCATGGGCTGATTCTCACTCACTGGAATCTCAGGCTCTGTGCTGCCCCTTCCACCAGGAAGCCATGGTCTGACTCTCACTCACTTGGAATCTCAGGCTCTGTGCTGCCCCTTCCACCAGGGAGCCATGGTCTTACTCTCACTCACTTGGAATCTCAGGCTCTGTGCTGTCTCTTCCACCAGGAAGCCATGGTCTGACTCTCACTCACATGGAATCTCAGGCTCTGTGCTGTCTCTTCCACCGGGAAGCCATGGTCTGACTCTCACTCACTTGGAATCTCAGGCTCTGTGCTGTCTCTTCCACCAGGAAGCCATGGTCTGGCTCTCACTCACTTGGAATCTCAGGGTCTGTGCTGTCCCTTCCACCAGGAAGCCATGGTCTGACTCTCACTTACTTGGAATCTCAGGCTCTGTGCTGTCTCTTCCACCAGGAAGCCATGGTCTGACTCTCACTCACTTGGAATCTCAGGCTCTGTGCTGCCCCTTCCACCAGGGAGCCATGGTCTTACTCTCAGTCACTTGGAATCTCAGGCTCTGTGCTGTCTCTTCCACCAGGAAGCCATGGTCTGACTCTCACTCACATGGAATCTCAGGCTCTGTGCTGTCTCTTCCACCGGGAAGCCATGGTCTGACTCTCACTCACTTGGAATCTCAGGCTCTATGCAGTCTCTTCCACCAGGAAGACATGTTCTGACTCTCACTCACATGGAATCTCTGGCTCTGTGCTGTCTCTTCCACCAGGAAGCCATGGTCTGACTCTCACTCACTTGGAATCTCAGGTTCTGTGCTGTCTCTTCCACCAGGAAGACATGGTCTGATTCTCACTCACATGGAATCTCAGGGACTGTGCTGTCTCTTCCACCAGGAAGCCATGGTCTGACTCTCACTCACTTGGAATCTCAGGCTCTGTGCTGTCTATTCCACCAGGAAGCCATGGTCTGACTCTCACTCACTCAGAATTTCACGCTCTGTGCTGTCTCTTCCTTCAGGTAGCCATCGTCTGACTCTCACTCACCTCGAATCGCAGGCTCTATGCAGTCTCTTCCACCAGGAAGACATGGTCTGACTCACACTCACCTGGAATCGCATGCTCTGTACTGTCTCTTCCACCAGGAAGCCATGGTCTGACTTTCACTCACTTGGAATCTCAGGCGCTGTGCTGTCTCTTCTACCAGGAAGCCATGGTCTGACTCTCACTCACATGGAATCTCAGGGTCTGTGCTGTTTCCTCAACCAGGAAGCCATGGTCTGACTCTCACTTACTTGGAATCTCAGGCTCTGTGCTGCCTCTTCCACCAGGAAGACATGGTCTGACTCTTACTCACATGGAATCTCAGATTCTGTACTGTCTCTTCCACAAGGAAGCCTTAGTCTGACTCTCACTCACTTGGAATCTCAGGCTCTGTGCTGTCTCTTCAACCAGGAAGCCATGGTCTGACTCTCACTCACTTGGAATCTCAGGCTCTGTGCTGCCCCTTCCACCAGGAAGACATGGTCTGACTCTCACTCACTAGGAATCTCAGGCTCTGTGCTGTCTCTTCCACCAGGAAGCCATGGTCTGACTCTCACTCACTTGGAATCTCAGGCTCTGTGCTGTCTCTTCCACCAGGAAAACATGGTCTGACTGTCACGTCTCACTTGGAATCTCAGGTCTGTGCTATCTCGTCCACCAGGAAACCATGGTGTGACTGTGACTTCTCACTTGGAATCTCATGCTCCGTGGTGCCCCTTCCACCAGGAAGCCATTTTCTGACTCTCACTCACTTGGAATCTCAGGGTCCGTGCTGTCTCTTCCACCAGGAAAGTATGGTCTAACTGTCACTTCTCGCTTGGAATCTCAGGCTCTGTGCTGTCTAGTTCACCAGGGAGACATGGTCTGACTGTGACTTCTCACTTGGAATCCCATGCTCTGTGCTGTCACTTCCACCAGGAAGCCATGGTCTGACTCTCACTCACTTGGAATCTCAGGCTCTGTGCTGTCTCTTTTACCCGAAGCCATGGTCAGACTCTCACTCACAAGGAATCTCTGGCTCTGTGCTGTTGCCTCAACCATGAAGCATGGTCTGACTCTTACTCACTTGGAATCTCAGGCTCTGTGCGGTCTCTTCCTCCAGGAAGCCATGACTGACTCTCACTCACGTGGAATCTCAGGCTCTATGCTGTCTCTTCCACCAGGAAGCCATGGTCTGACTCTCCCTCACATGGAATCTGTGGCTCTGTGTTGCTCCTTCAATTGTGGAAGGCCATGGACTGACCCTCACTCACTTGGAACTCAGGGTCTGTGCTGTCTCTTCCACCAGGAAGCCATGGTCTGACTTCACTCACTTGGAATCTCAGGCTCTGTGCTGTCTCTTCCACAAGGGAAGCCATGCTCTGACTCTGACTCACTTGGAATCTCAGGCTCTGTGGCCAATTTCTTCCACCAGGAAGCCATGGTCTGACTCTCACTCACTTGGAATCTCAGGCTCTGTGCTGTCTCTTCCACCACAGGAAGCCATGGCCTGTTCCTGTCACTTCACTTGGAATCTCAGACTCTGTGCTGTCTCTTCCACCAGGAAGCCGTGGGCCTGTCTGTCACTTCCTCACTTGGAATCTCAGGCTCTGTGCTGTCTCTCTAAACCAGGAAGCCATGGTCTGACTCTCACTCACTTGGAATCTCAGGCTCTGTGCTGCCCCTTCCACCAGGAAGCCATGGTCTGACTCTCAATCACTTGGAATCTCAGGCTCTGTGCTGTCTCTTCCACCAGGAAGCCATGGTCTGACTCTCACTCACTTGGAATCTAAGGGTCTCTGCTGTCTCTTCCATCAGGAAGCCATGGTCTGACTCTCACTCACTTGGAATCTCAGAGTCTGTGCTGTTTCCTCAATCAGGAAGCCATGGTCTGACTCTCACTCACTTGGAATCTCAGGCTCTGTGCTGTCTCTTCCACCAGGAAGCCATGGTCTGACTCTCACTCACTTGGAATCTCAGGCTCTGTGCTGTCTCCTCCACCAGGAAGCCATGGTCTGACTCTCACTCACTTGGAATCTCAGGCTCTGTGCTGTCTCTTCCACCAGGAAGCCATGGTCTGACTCTCACTCACTTGGAATCTCAGGCTCTGTGCTGTCTCTTCCACCAGGAAGCCATGGTCTGACTCTCACTCACTTGGAATCTCAGGCTCTATGCAGTCTCTTCCACCGGGAATACATCGTCTGACTCTCACTCACATGGAATCTGTGGCTCTGTGCTGTCTCTTCCACCAGGAAGCCATGGTCTGACTCTCACTCACTTGGAATCTCAGGTTCTGTGCCGTCTCTTCCACCAGGAGGACATGGTCTGACTCTCACTCACATGGAATCTGTGGCTCTGTCCTGTCTCTTCCACCAGGAAGCCATGGTCTGACTCTCACTCACTTGGAATCTCAGGCTCTGTGCTGCCCCTTCCACCAGGAAGCCATGGTCTGACTCTCACTCACTTGGAATCTCAGGCTCTCTGCTGTCTCTTCCACCAGGAAGCCATGGTCTGACTCTCACTCACTTGGAATTTCAGGCACTGTGCTGCCCCTTCCACCAGGGAGCCATGGTCTTACTCTCACTCACTTGGAGTCTCATGCTCTGTGCTGTCTCTTCCACCAGGAAGCCATGGTCTGACTATCACTCACTTGGAATCTCAGGCTCTGTGCTGTCTCTTCCACCATGAAGCCATGGTCTGACTCTCACTCACTTGGAATCTCAGGCTCTATGCAGTCTCTTCCACCAGGAAGACATGGTCTGACTCTCACTCACATGGAATCTCAGGCTCTGTGCTGTCTCTTCCACCAGGAAGCCATGGTCTGACTCTCACTCACTTGGAATCTCAGGTTCTGTGCTGTCTCTTCCACCAGGAAGCCATGCTCTGACTCTCACTCACATGGAATCACTGGCTCTGTGCTGTCTCTTCCACCAGGAAGCCATGGTCTGACTCTCACTCACTTGGAATCTCAGGCTCTGTGCTGCCTCTTCCACCAGGAAGCCATGGTCTGACTCTCACTCACTTGGAATCTCAGGTTCTGTGCTGTCTCTTCCACCAGGAAGCCATGCTCTGACTCTCACTCACATGGAATCTCTGGCTCTGTGCTGTCTCTTCCACCAGGAAGCCATGGTCTGACTCTCACTCACTTGGAATCTCAGGCTCTGTGCTGTCTCTTCCACCAGGAAGCCATGGTGTGACTCTCACTCACATGGAATCTCAGGGTCTGTGCTGTCTCTTCCACCAGGAAGCCATGGTCTGACTCTCACTCACGTGGAATCTCAGGCTCTGTGCTGTCTCTTCCACCAGGAAGCCATGGTCTGTCTCTCACTCACTTGGAATCTCAGGCTCTGTGCTGTCTCTTCCACCAGGAAGCCATGGCCTGTCTGTCACTTCTCACTTGGAATCTCAGGCTCTGTGCTGCCCCTTCCACCAGGAAGCCATGGTCTGACTCTCACTCACTTGGAATTTCAGGCTCTGTGCTGTCTCTTCCACCAGGAAGCCATGGTCTGATCTCACTCACTTGGAATCTCAGGGTATCTGCTGTCTCTTCCACCAGGAAGCCATGGCCTGACTCTCACTCATTTGGAATCTCAGAGTCTGTGCTGTTTCCTCAACCAGGAAGCAATGGTCTGACTCTCACTCACTTGGAATCTCAGGCTCTGTGCTGTCTCTTCCACCAGGAAGCCATGGTTTGACTCGCACTCACTTGGAATCTCAGGCTCTGTGCTGTCTCTTCCACCAGGAAGCCATGGTGTGACTCTCACTCACATGGAATCTCAGGGTCTGTGCAGTTTCCTCAACCAGGAAGCCATGATCTGACTCTCACTCACATGGAATCTCAGGGTCTGTGCTGTCTCTTCCACCAGGAAGCCATGGTCTGACTCTCACTCACTGGAATCTCAGGCTCTGTGCTGCCCCTTCCACCAGGAAGCCATGGTCTGACTCTCACTCACTTGGAATCTCAGGCTCTGTGCTGTCTCTTCGACCAGGAAGCCATGGTCTGACTCTCACTCACTTGGAATCTCAGGCTCTGTGCTGCCCCTTCCACCAGGAAGCCATGGTCTGACTCTCACTCACTTGGAATCTCAGGGTCTGTGCTGTCTCTTCCACCAGGAAGACATCGTCTGACTCTCACTTACTTGGAAATCTCAGGCTCTGTGCTGTCTCTTCCACCAGGAAGCCATGGTCTGACTCTCACTCACTTGGAATCTCAGGCTCTGTGCTGCCCCTTCCACCAGGGAGCCATGGTCTTACTCTCACTCACTTGGAATCTCAGGCTCTGTGCTGTCTCTTCCACCAGGAAGCCATGGTCTGACTCTCACTCACATGGAATCTCAGGCTCTGTGCTGTCTCTTCCACCGGGAAGCCATGGTCTGACTCTCACTCACTTGGAATCTCAGGCTCTATGCAGTCTCTTCCACCAGGAAGACATGGTCTGACTCTCACTCACATGGAATCTGTGGCTCTGTGCTGTCTCTTCCACCAGGAAGCCATGGTCTGACTCTCACTCACTTGGAATCTCAGGTTCTGTGCTGTCTCTTCCACCAGGAAGACATGGTCTGATTCTCACTCACATGGAATCTCAGGGTCTGTGCTGTCTCTTCCACCAGGAAGCCATGGTCTGACTCTCACTCACTTGGAATCTCAGGCTCTGTGCTGTCTCTTCCACCAGGAAGCCATGGTCTGACTCTCACTCACTCAGAATTTCACGCTCTGTGCTGTCTCTTCCTTCAGGTAGCCATGGTCTGACTCTCACTCACCTCGAATCGCAGGCTCTATGCAGTCTCTTCCACCAGGAAGACATGGTCTGACTCTCACTCACCTGGAATCGCATGCTCTGTACTGTCTCTTCCACCAGGAAGCCATGGTCTGACTCTCACTCACTTGGAATCTCAGGCTCTGTGCTGTCTCTTCCACCAGGAAGCCATGGTCTGACTCTCACTCACATGGAATCTCAGGCTCTGTGCTGTTTCCTCAACCAGGAAGCCATGGTCTGACTCTCACTTACTTGGAATCTCAGGCTCTGTGCTGCCTCTTCCACCGGGAAGCCGTGGTCTGACTCTCACTCATTTGGAATCTCTGAGTCTGTGCTGTTTCCTCAACCAGGAAGCAATGGTCTGACTCTCACTCACTTGGAATCTCAGGCTCTGTGCTGTCTCTTCCACCAGGAAGCTATGGTTTGACTCTCACTCACTTGGAATCT
Source organism: Sciurus niger (assembly GCA_020740815.1). Lineage (NCBI taxonomy): Eukaryota > Metazoa > Chordata > Mammalia > Rodentia > Sciuridae > Sciurus > Sciurus niger. The sequence continues at coordinate 15,695 of JAHUXG010007647.1, read as the reverse complement.
CAGGCTCTGTGCTGTCTCTTCCACCAGGAAGCCATGGTGTGACTCTCACTCACATGGAATCTCAGGGTCTGTGCAGTTTCCTCAACCAGGAAGCCATGATCTGACTCTCACTCACATGGAATCTCAGGGTCTGTGCTGTCTCTTCCACCAGGAAGCCATGGTCTAACTCTCACTCACTTGGAATCTCAGGCTCTGTGCAGCCCCTTCCACCAGGAAGCCACGGTCTGACTCTCACTCACTTGGAATCTCAGGCTCTGTGCTGTCTCTTCCACCAGGAAGCCATGGTCTGACTCTCACTCACTTGGAATCTCAGGCTCTGTGCTGCCCCTTCCACCAGGAAGCCATGGTCTGACTCTCACTCACTTGGAATCTCAGGGTCTGTGCTGTCTCTTCCACCAGGAAGACATCGTCTGACTCTCACTTACTTGGAATCTCAGGCTCTGTGCTGCCCCTTCCACCAGGGAGCCATGGTCTTACTCTTACTCACTTGGAATCTCAGGCTCTGTGCTGTCTCTTCCACCAGGAAGCCATGGTCTGACTCTCACTCACATGGAATCTCAGGCTCTGTGCTGTCTCTTCCACCGGGAAGCCATGGTTTGACTCTCACTCACTTGGAATCTCAGGCTCTATGCAGTCTCTTCCACCAGGAAGACATGGTCTGACTCTCACTCACATGGAATCTGTGGCTCTGTGCTGTCTCTTCCACCAGGAAGCCATGGTCTGACTCTCACTCACTTGGAATCTCAGGTTCTGTGCTGTCTCTTCCACCAGGAAGACATGGTCTGATTCTCACTCACATGGAATCTCAGGGTCTGTGCTGTCTCTTCCACCAGGAAGCCATGGTCTGACTCTCACTCACTTGGAATCTCAGGCTCTGTGCTGTCTCTTCCACCAGGAAGCCATGGTCTGACTCTCACTCACTCAGAATTTCACGCTCTGTGCTGTCTCTTCCTTCAGGTAGCCATGGTCTGACTCTCACTCACCTCGAATCGCAGGCTCTATGCAGTCTCTTCCACCAGGAAGACATGGTCTGACTCTCACTCACCTGGAATCGCATGCTCTGTACTGTCTCTTCCACCAGGAAGCCATGGTCTGACTCTCACTCACTTGGAATCTCAGGCTCTGTGCTGTCTCTTCCACCAGGAAGCCATGGTCTGACTCTCACTCACATGGAATCTCAGGCTCTGTGCTGTTTCCTCAACCAGGAAGCCATGGTCTGACTCTCACTTACTTGGAATCTCAGGCTCTGTGCTGCCTCTTCCACCAGGAAGACATGGTCTGACTCTTACTCACATGGAATCTCAGATTCTGTACTGTCTCTTCCACAAGGAAGCCTTAGTCTGACTCTCACTCACTTGGAATCTCAGGCTCTGTGCTGTCTCTTCCACCAGGAAGCCATGGTCTGACTCTCACTCACTTGGAATCTCAGGCTCTGTGGTGCCCCTTCCACCAGGAAGACATGGTCTGACTCTCACTCACTTGGAATCTCAGGCTCTGTGCTCTCTTCCACCAGGAAGCCATGATCTGACTCTCACTCACTTGGAATCTCAGGCTCTGTGCTGTCTCTTCCACCAGGAAGCCATGGTCTGACTCTCACTCACTTGGAATCTCAGGCTCTGTTCGGTCTCTTCCACCAGGAAGCCATGACTGACTCTCACTCACTTGGAATCTCAGGCTCTGTGCTGTCTCTTCCACCAGGAAGACATCGTCTGACTCTCACTCACTTGGAATCTCAGGGTCTGTGCTGTCTTTTCCACCGGGAGCCATGGTCTGACTCTCACTCACTTGGAATCTCAGGGTCTGTGCTGTCTTTTCCACCAGGAAGCCATGGTCAGACTCTCACTCACTTGAAATCTCAGGCTCTGTGCTGTCTCTTCCACCAGGAAGCCATGGTCTGACTCTCACTCACTTGGAATCTCAGGGTCTGTACTGTCTTTTCCACCGGGAGCCATGGTGTGACTCTCACTCACTTGGAATCTCAGGGTCTGTGCTGTCTTTTCCACCGGGAGCTATGGTCTCACTCTCACTCACTTGGAATCTCAGGGTCTGTGCTGTCTTTTCCACCAGGAGCCTTGGTCTGACTCTCACTCACTTGGAATCTCAGGGTCTGTACTGTCTCTTCCACAAGGAAGCCTTAGTCTGACTCTCACTCACATGGAATCTCAGGTTCTGTGCTGTCTCTTCCACCAGGAAGCCATGGTCTGACTCTCACTTAGTTGGAATCTCAGGCTCTGTGCTGTCTCTTCCACAAGGAAGCCATGGTCTGACTCTCACTCACTTGGAATCTAAGGCTCTGTGCTGTCTCTTCCACAAGGAGGCCATGGTCTGACTCTCACTCACTTGGAATCTCAGGGTCTGTACACTCTCTTGTACCAGGAAGCCATGGTCTCGCTCTCAGTTCTCACTTACAGCAACCTTTTTTACTTTATCTTGGTAGTGTGCCTTTTCAGCCCCAGCTGGTTGTGTTTGTACCGATATATCTTTCTCAAAACCTGTGGGTCTCCTGGGTGTATCATGCCTTTTTTTTAATGCTGGCTCTGCCATGGGGACTCTGAGCCCCAAGACGTTACTAATATCTCTGAACATCTCTTTCTGCATCTGTAGCATATAGATATCCCTGCCTCCATGTGCAGTGCTGAAGACTAGTTGTCCCAAATGGGCAACACCCCAACCCAGACCCAGTTTGTGTGGGCCACTTCTCTGCAGTTCCTCCTCCCACCCAGCGCCCTCATCTGCAAAGCATGTGCTAATAATCTCCACTCCTGTCCTCCTAGTGTGACTTTAGAGGCTGAGGGAGATGTGGTGAACTCTCCTCCTGAAGGCTGCTCCCGTTCCAGGAGCTGCTCAGAACTGGCGGACTCAGATATGCCCCTGCTTTTATTAAGCTGTCCACAGAAGGCAAAAGGAGCACCGTGAAGCCACAAAGTGGGTCCACCCCTTGGTGCCTTGGTCTCTGCTGAGGAGGTGACTGGCACTCCATCACCTCCAGTGGCACCTCTTGCTTTGAGCTTCTGGGCAGAGTGATTTTACGGTGAGGGCCAGCCCAGAAATCTAGTGGACCGGCAGCCACAGCAACTGTTCCGTGCCAAGGAGAGGAAGGACTTTCCTGCCTTGTCGACTTAGAATGAAGAAAGACTGGGTAGATGCACAGCCATCCACAGAGATGCCGGGATTTGTTCCACATGTCAGGCATGTTTTTAATTTAATGGTTTATATTGTGGTGGGTGTGTTTACGGCAGTGAAGTCAGCAAGAGACAGAGGAAGTATGGGCCCCAGAATCTTGCCCAGCACGCAGGCTAGTTTAAAGGAGGACATCATGCTGGACTCACTGGTCAGGGTGTAGGTTGCCTCGTGGCTACATCAATCCCAGCAGAGGGGAAAGTGGGGGGAGATGGAGACATGCAGGGTTGAGCCTCTGAGCTCACTCTGCCTCACCCGGGATTCCTCAGTCCTTCCCGTGTGTAGGGAGTCGGTTCACAACTGCCTCCAGCTCTCCGCATACTTCACGTTGTAGGCCATGGGGCCAGGAAGGCTCTCCAGTCAGGACACCCTCTAAAGACGGCTTCCGCTTTGGGGGAAAATAGATATGTGGGCTTCTGGGGACCGTTGTATTACTGCAGTTGAAATCCACCTTCCTCACTACATCCTCCTAGGTACCTGGCCTCACGGAGCTCATGTCTGCGCTCCAGAAGAATCTGGCCTATTGGCTTTGAAATGATTCAACTACCACCCTGTGCCTTGTGAGGGGCAGAGTCTGTCTTGGGCTCAGGGGCTGGCATCCAGGGAGGAAGGCGCTGGACACCTGGGCTGGTATCCAGGGAGGAAGGTGCTGGACACCAGGGGCTGGCATCCAGGGAGGAAGGCGCTGGACACCTGGGCTATCATCCAGGGAGGAAGATGCTGGACACCTGGGGCTCGCATCCAGGGAGGAAGGCGCTGGACACCTGGGCTGGCATACAGGGAGGAAGGTGCTGGACACCTGGGCTGGCATACAGGGAGGAAGGTGCTGGACACCTGGGCTATTATCCAGGGAGGAAGGTGCTGGACACCTGGGGCTGGCATCCAGGGAGGAAGGTGCTGCACACCAGGGCTGTCATCCAGGGAGGAAGGTGCTGGACACCTGGCCTGTCATCCAGGGGGGAAGGTGCTGGACACCTGGGCTGTCATCCAGGGATGAAGGTGCTGGACACCTGGGGCTGTCATCCAGGGGGGAAGGTGATTGACCCCTGGGGCTGGCATCAAGGGAGGAAGGTGCTGGACACCTGGGCTGGCATCCAGGGAGGAAGGTGCTGGACATCTGGGCTGTCATCCAGAGAGGAAGGTGCTGGACACCTGGGGCTGGCATCCTGGAAGGAAGACACTGGACACCTGGGCTGTCATCCAGGAAGGAAGGCACTGGACACCTGGGCTGTCATCCAGGGAGGAAGGCGCTTGACACCTGAGCTGTCATTCAGGGAGGAAGGTGCTGGACACCTGGCTGTCATCCAGGGAGGAAGGCGCTGGACACCTGAGCTGTCATCCAGGGAGGAAGGTGCTGGACACCTGGGATTGAAAAACAGGGGAGAACGTGCCGGACACCTGAGGTGTCATCCAGGGAGGAAGACGCTGGACAGCTGGACTGTCATCCAGGGAGGAAGGTGCTGGACACCTCGGACTGGAATCCAGGGAGGAAGGCGCTGGACACCTGGGCTGTCATCCAGGGAGGAAGGTGTTGGACACCTGGGGCTGGAATCCAGGGAGGAAGGCGCTGGACACCTGGGGCTGTCATTCATGGAGGAAGGTGCTGGACACCTGGGGCTGTCATCCAGGGAGGAAGGTGCTGGACACCTGGGGCTGTCATCCAGGGAGGAAGGTGCTGGACACCTGGGGCTGTCATCCAGGGGGGAAGGTGATTGACCCCTGGGGCTGGCATCAAGGGAGGAAGGTGCTGGACACCTGGGCTGGCATCAAGGGAGGAAGGTGCTGGATACCTGGGCTGGCATCCAGGGAGGAAGGTGCTGGACACCTGGGATTGAAATCCAGGGGAGAACGTGCTGGACACCTGAGGTGTCATCCAGGGAGGAAGACGCTGGACAGCTGGACTGTCATCCAGGGAGGAAGGTGCTGGACACCTGGGGCTGGCATCCTGGAAGGAAGACACTGGACACCTGGGCTGTCATCCAGGAAGGAAGGCACTGGACACCTGGGCTGTCATCCAGGGAGGAAGGCGCTTGACACCTGAGCTGTCATTCAGGGAGGAAGGTGCTGGACACCTGGCTGTCATCCAGGGAGGAAGGCGCTGGACACCTGAGCTGTCATCCAGGGAGGAAGGTGCTGGACACCTGGGATTGAAATCCAGGGGAGAACGTGCTGGACACCTGAGGTGTCATCCAGGGAGGAAGACGCTGGACAGCTGGACTGTCATCCAGGGAGGAAGGTGCTGGACACCTGGGGCTGGCATCCTGGAAGGAAGACACTGGACACCTGGGCTGTCATCCAGGAAGGAAGGCACTGGACACCTGGGCTGTCATCCAGGGAGGAAGGCGCTTGACACCTGAGCTGTCATTCAGGGAGGAAGGTGCTGGACACCTGGCTGTCATCCAGGGAGGAAGGCGCTGGACACCTGGGGCTGTCATTCATGGAGGAAGGTGCTGGACACCTGGGGCTGTCATCCAGGGAGGAAGGTGCTGGACACCTGGGCTGTCATCCAGGGAGGAAGGTGCAGGACACCTGCTTGGCATCCAGGGAGGAAGGTGCTGGACACCTGGGCTGTCATCCAGGGAGGAAGGTGCTGGACACCTGGGGCTGGCATCCAGGGAGGAAGGCGCTGGACACCTGGGCTGGCATCCAGGGAGGAAGGTGCTGGACACCTGGGCTGTCATCCAGGGAGGAAGGCGCTGGACACATGAGCTGTCCTCCAGGGAGTAAGGTGCGGGACACCTGGGGGTGGCATCCAGGGAGGAATGTGCTGGACACCTGAGGTGTCATCCAGGGAGGAAGGTGCTGGACACCTGGGCTGGCATACAGGGAGGAAGGCGCTGGACACCTGGTGCCGGCATCCAGGGAGGAAGGTGCTGGACACATGGGCTATCATCCCCGGAGGAAGGTGCTGGACACCTGGGACTGTCATCCAAGGGGGAAGGTGCTGGACACCTGGGCTGGCATCCAGGGAGGAAGGTGCTGGATACCTGGGCTGGCATCCAGGGAGGAAGGTGCTGGACACCTGGGATTGAAATCCAGGGGAGAACGTGCTGGACACCTGAGGTGTCATCCAGGGAGGAAGACGCTGGACAACGGAGCTGTCATCCAGGAGGAATGTGCTGGACCTGGGGCTGGCATCCTGGAAGGAAGACGCTGGACACCTGGGCTGTCATCCAGGAAGGAAGGCACTGGACACCTGGGCTGTCATCCAGGGAGGAAGGTGCTGGACACCTGGGCAGGCATCCAGGGAAGAAGGTGCTGGACACCTGGGCTGCCTTCCAGGGAAGAAGGCGCTAGACACCTGAGCTGTCATCCAGGGAGGAAGGTGCTGGACACCTGGGCTGTCATCAAGCGAGGAAGGTGCTGGACACCTGGGGCTGGCATCCAGGGAGGAAGGCGCTGGACACCTGAGCTGTCATCCAGGGAGGAAGGCGCTGGGCACCTTGGCTGTCATCAAGGGAGGAAGGTGCTGGACACTTGGGGCTGGCATCCAGGGAGGAAGGCGCTGGACACCTGGACTGGCTTCTAGGTAAGAAGGCGCTGGACAACTGAGCTGTCATCCAGGGAGGAAGGCGCTGGACACCTGGGCTGGCTTCCAGGGAGGAAGGTGCTGGACACCTGGGCTATCATCCAGGGAGTAAGCGCTGGACACCTTGGACTGGCATCCAGGAAGGAAGACACTGACACCTGGGCTGTCATCCAGGGAGGAAGGTGCTGGACACCTGGGGCTGTCATCTTGGGAGGAAGGCACTGGACACCTGGGGCTGGCATCCAGGGAGGAAGGCGCTGGACACCTGGCTCTCATTCAGGCAGAAAGCGCTGGACACCTGGTGCTGGCATCCAGGAAGGAAGACGCTGACACCTGGGCTGTCATCCAGGGAGGAAGGTGCTGGACACCTAGGGCTGTCATCTAGGGAGGAAGGCACTGGACACCTGGGGCTGTCTTCCAGGGAGGAAGGCGCTGGACACCTGGCTGTCATCCAGGGAGAAAGCGCTGGACACCTGGGTTGGCATCCAGGAACGAAGGCGCTAGACACCTGAGCTGTCATCCAGGGAGGAAGGCGGTGGACACCTGGGCTGTCATCCAGGGAGGAAGGTGCTGGACACCTGGGCTGGCATCCAGGGAGGAAGGTCCTGGACACCTGGGCTTTCATCCAGGGAGGAAGTTGCTAGACACCTGAGCTGTCATCCAGGGAGGAAGGTGCTGGACACCTGGTCTGGCATCCAGGGGGGAAGGTGCTGGACACCTGAGGTGTCATCCAGGGAAGAAGGTGCTGGACACCTGGGCTGTCATCCAGGGAGGAAGGCGCTGGACACCTGGGGCTGGCATCCCAGGAGAACAGTGCCAGGCACGGGTCTCAGGCTGTGGGTGAGAACCATAGACCTGGGCACAAGAAGGGCAGGTCTCTGCTACGTCTAGGAGAGGGTGGCCTGCTGGATGGGGAATGAAGAGCTTCTATGTGGCCCATAAATGAATGCTGGGGACCTGGTTTCCAGGACTGGGTGACCCCTCCCTGGCTGACTTCGTCCAACTGTGAAATACCTCACTGCCTCCCCTTATCTGCAAGGGATGTTTTCATAGACCCTGGTGGGTGCTGAACCTCAGCGTAGCAGACTCCAGCCACTGGGTTGTTAGCACCTTGTGTCACGCATAGCGAGGGGCAGGTGTGACGCATGAGCCCCTGCGTATAACGTGATCTGCTCGTTTCTTCCCCAGTGCTTCCCCCCACCCCATTCCTTTTAGATTTGCTGTTTTTCCTGTGGCCACATAACTGGTGACGTTTACAAATCAGCACAGTAAGAGAGTGACAATCCACGGTCAGCATCTGAGGCACGGTAGGAGAGTGACCATCCGTGGTGGGTATCTGAGGCACAGTAGGAGAGTGACCATCCGTGGTGGGTATCTGAGGCACAGTAGGAGAGTGACAATCCACGGTCAGTATCTGAGGCACAGTAGGAGGGAGAGTGACCATCCACGGTCGGTATCTGAGGCACAGTAGGAGAGTGACCATCCGTGGTGGGTATCTGAGGCACAGTAGGAGAGTGACCATCCACGGTCGGTATCTGAGGCACAGTAGGAGAATGACAATCCACGGTCAGTATCTGAGGCACAGTAGGAGAGTGACCATCCGTGGTGGGTATCTGAGGCACAGTAGGAGAGTGACAATCCACGGTAGGTATCTGAGGCACAGTAGGAGAGTGACCATCCACGGTGGGTTTCTTAGGCACAGTAGGAGAGTGACCATCCCTGGTGGGTATCTGAGGCACAGCAGGATAGTGACAATCCACGGTCAGTATCTGAGGCACAGTAGGAGAGTGACCATCCGTGGTGGGTATCTGAGGCACAGTAGGAGAGTGACCATCCGTGGTGGGTATCTGAGGCACAGTAAGAGAGTGACCATCAACGGTCGGTATCTGAGGCACAGTAGGAGGGAGAGTGACCATCCGTGGTGGGTATCTGAGGCACAGCAGGAGAGTGACAATCCACGGTGGGTATCTGAGGCACAGTAGGAGAGTGACCATCCACGGTGGGTATCTGAGGCACAGCAGGAGAGTGACAATCCACGGTGGGTATCTGAGGCACAGTAGGAGAGTGACAATCCACGGTGGGTATCTCAGGCACAGTAGGAGAGTGACCATCCGTGGTGGGTATCTGAGGCACAGTAGGAGAGTATGTGATGTGTGTGTGTGTGTGTGTGTGTGTGTGTGGTGTGTGCATGTGTGATGTGGGCATGTGTGTGGTGTGCCTGTGTGTGTGGTATGTGTTTGATGTGTGCATATGTGTGTTGTGCCTATGTGTGTGCTGTGTGTGTTTGGTGTGTGTGTGGTGTGTATGTGTGGTGTGTGATGTGTGTGGTATGTGTGGTGTGCATGTGTGTGATGTGCCTGTGTGTGTCATGTGCCTGTGTGTGTCATGTGCGTGTATGTGATGTATGTGGTATGATGTGTGTGTTGTGTGTGTGGTTTGGTGTTTGTGGTGTGCATGTGTGAGGTGCGCATGTGTGAGGTGCCTGTGTGTGTGCGGTGTGCATGTGATGTGTGGTGTCTGTGTGTGATGTGTTATGTGTGTGGTGTGTGTGTGTGTGTGTGTGTGTGGTGTGTTGTGTGGTGTGTATGTGTGGTGTGTGCATGTGTGGTGTGTGTGTGTGGTGTGTGAGGTGTGTGGTGTGTGCGTGGTGTGTGATGTGTGTGGTGTATGTGTGGTGTGTATGTGTGTGGTGTGTGATATGTGTTGTGTTTGTGGTGTGCATGTGATGTGTGCATGTGTGGTGTGTGATATGTGCGTGTGTGGTGTGTGTTCGTGGTGTGTGTGCTCGTGGTGTGTGTGCGTGTGTCGTGTGTGTGGTGTGTGCATGTGTGGTGTGTGATATGTGCGTGTGTGGTGTGTGTGTGTGTGTGTGGTGTGTGTGTGTGGTGTGTGTGTGTGTGTGGTTGTGTGTGCGTGTGTGGTGTGTGTTGTGGTTGTGGTGTGTGTGGTGTGTGTGTGGTGTGTGTGGTGTGTGTGTGTGGTGTGTGTTCGTGGTGTGTGTGTGTGGTGTGTGTGTGTGTGGTGTGTGTGGTGTGTGCGTGTGTGGTGTGTGTTCGTGGTGTGTGTGCTCGTGGTGTGTGTGCGTGTGTCGTGTATGTGGTGTGTGCCGTGTGTGTGGTGTGTGATATGCGTGTGTGGTGTGTGTGTGTGTGGTGTGTGTGTGTGTGTGTGTGTGTGTGTGGTGTGTGTGGTGTGTGTGTGTGCGTGCACGTGCCCTGTGTGCAGACTCGTGGACCCACCGGGCACCATCAGAGCCATGCAGTGAGGAGCAGAGCTGGCCAGGCTGTGAAGGGCCCAGGCGGCTGCTTGGCAGCAGGGACCATCACGACCAGCCGTGCACGGCAGGTCCCTCTCAGGACACCTGGGCAGGCAGGCTGTGCCACCTGGGCCGCTCTTGCTGGGACCCCAAAACACATAGCCCCTGGCCCTGTGGCCAAGAGTCGCTGTGACAGGTCGAGGGACAGGCTCCTCCGGGTCTTGCTAAGGCGGCCCCGGGCGCCTCTCCAGGCTGGCTGGTCGGCACGCGTGTCCCCTTACGAGGGCGTCCTAGGTGCGTCCTCTGCAGGGCCTCGCACACACAGGCCCCTCCAGGCCTGCCTCAGGTGGCCCTCACTGGAGGGCCTGGGGCGTCTCGGGGCGCCGTGGACTGGGGCCGTCTCCCAGGGTCGATGCCACTCGGGGTCAGCGAGTTGCACTTCGAGGGCTGTGGAGACACCGCTGTGTCACCGTCACTGTCACTGTCTCTGTCCTGTGCTGGGGTAGAGAAGGGCTGACAGCCCAGAGACCGACCCTGGCGGGCAGCCTGGGCACTTCTCCCCCTCCTGAGGCCAGGTTTCCCATCTGTCCAGTGGGGACTGTGGGGGCGTTTCCATCTTTCAGTCGGAGAACGGTGCCTCCTGACCTGGGCTTGCCAGAGGGGTGCCGTGTGGCCAGTGGCCTACGCTCCCTTTGCCTGGGCTTGGAGGACACTCTGGACACTCAAGGAGAGTGGTCAGGTCGAAAGGACTGATTCTGAAACCAAACGTGGACTAAGCCTGTCGAGAGAACGTCTCCGCGCGCCAAAGACTGAGTGCGCATTCCTCGTCAGCGCAGAGCTGCGACGGTCCCAAGGCCTGGGGCCCCAGTGGCTCCCAGCCTCGCCCCTCCAGGTGGGTGGCCAAGCGACCCTTCCCCAGGTGCCCCTGGCCCCCACTCGCTCCCCGTTAAAAACGCCCGGTGAGGGTCTCCGCTGCAGGTCTGCCGCGGAGGGAGCTGAGTGGGGCTCTGGGACGGCCCCGCGGCCAGCAGCACCGCGGGCTCCTGACAGGGGCGCGGCTGGGGAGGGGTGTCCACCCTCCTGCCCCTGAGCCTGGCAGACCAGCACTCTGCTGACCCCAGGTGGAGGACAGCGGGGCTGAGCCCGGGCTCAAGGAGGGGCCCTCGCCATGCTTAAAGCACCAAGAATGTGCCCGGCCACTGAGGGTGAAGGGGCCACGGCCATCTTTGGGCCAGGAAGGACAGAATGGCAGCCCTTCACGAAGACGCAGCCCGCACACCTGCCGAGTTCAGACTCGAGACAGACAGCGTTCCTGTGTCCAGGAAACGCCCGCAAACACCAGCAGGAGCCAGACCGCGTCCATCCACAGGCCTGCGTGGCGGAAGCCAAGGGGAGGGCAGCGGCGTCCTCCCAGAGCTTTGAGGCTCGGAGACAAGACCAGGACAAAGCAGGATGTCACCATGGACAGTCCTTTGGGATCGGAGGCCCAGGGGTGTGCGCAGGTGAGCTCAGACCTGGGAGGGGCACTTAGGTTGCTCCACTCCCCTGGAGCTGTTCCCTCAAACCAGAGTGCTCCGCCTCAGCAGGGCTGCTCCACCCCACACGGCTGCTCCACCTCAGCAGGGCTGCTCTGCCTCAGCAGGGCTGCTCCACCCCACAGGGCTGCTCCACCCCATAGGGCTGCTCCACCTCAGCAGGGCTGCTTCACCCCCCAGGGCTGCTCCACCCCCTAGGGCTGCTCCACTCCCCAGGGCTGCTCCACTCCCCAGGACTGCTCTACCTCCCTGGAGCTGCTCTGCCTGGGACAGCCCAGGTGTGACCTGTGTGGTGGAGAGACTGGGTCACTCAATCTCCAGCACCTTCGCTTGCTTCCTTGGGGCCTTCACTGAAGATGGCCAGGCTTTGGCGTCCACCTGCAGTGAAGATGGGCTGTGAGCTCCGCGTCCTCCTCAGCCTGTCCTTGCGACCCTAACCCATTGCAGACGGTCGCACCACCTGGCATAGGTCTTTCCCTGGCCCCACAGTGCCCTGTCCTGGAGGGTGCAGGGCCCAGCAGCCAGCGTCCGTCATCTTCCCAGGGCAGATCCCACAGCAGCTGGGCACCTCCTCTGCAGGGGCTGGAACCGGGGCCTTGCCACCCCAGAGCCCAGCTGGTGAAGGACCTCAGCAGAGGGAACCTCACCAGTGCAGGCCTTTGAGGCTGTGTCCAGCCTGGCCCTCTGCTGCCAGTGGGCCCTCCCAGAGGCTAGAGTCCGCACAACTGCCCGTGGAGGTCAGGCTTCTGAGTCCAGCAGTGTGCCTAGGGCGTTGTGAGGGTCCCTTCTGAGAAGCAGGCAGGAACTCTGGGCTGGACCTGTGTGTTCAGGAGCAGGAGCCTGGCTTAGTCACACCTGCCTCGGGGCCAGGCCCAGGGTGGAGAACCCAGGGCCTCTGTGCCCTGACCAGGACAGGAGCACGGGCTCCCTGCCTGCATGTGCGGCCACACGCAGGGAGCCCAGTGGCCCCGCTTACCTTCCAGGAACGGCTCGCCTGCTGTGTGGCCGACTCCACGCGGTGCAAGGCCCCCGCAGAAGTGGGCGTGGGCACCTGGCCTGCGTTGGCACTGGGCCCTCCTTCCAAGTGCAGCCTCCTGCCCAGGACAAATGGCGCACCACCAGAAACAGTCCCTGTGCTTCGTCAGGACCCAGGAGCCACGTCAAGAGGAGAGGGGACCGGAGTCTCCCGTCTGCTGGGAGGACGGGGGCAGTGAGGCCCTCGGGGTCCAGGCGAGGAGTCCCCAGAGCCCCACTGTGCTAGAGTCAGATGCTCTTCTGGCCATGAAGTGGAAAAAATGCAGCCCCCTCCTCCCTCCCGAGGCCAGAGGAAAAGCCGTGAGGTCAGCTCTGTGCACAACTCCCCTGAGAAGGCTCGCCCCACTTCCTGGGCGGCCCCTGCCCTCGGGCCATGAGTCAGGAGCCGCTGACCCCATCCTCCAGGGGAGTGGGCTGGGGGACGGGGGCGGGGATTGGGTCGGCTGCTGACAGGCTCGCACACCAAGCAGAGCCGAGCTCCTGTAATCAGAACCAGCTGCGCCTCCCTGGAGCTGGGGTGGAGGCTGCTGCAGGAAGAGGCCAGGGCCCCGCCCACGTGACCCGCCAGGGAGGAAGCCCAGCTCCCCTGTGGTCTGGGGCCACTCCCTGGACCACCCACTGGCTGGGACACGCCCCGGAGAGCAGCACATCTGTGGGCCCAGCCTCAGGAAAGCTGCCCCTGTGCGCTTGGAGGGGCTTTGACTCAGAATCCTCCCCAGGTCCAGCAGCTCCAAGCTCCTGAGGGCCAGCCCTAGGGCGGGAAGCCCATTCACAGCCCAGAGGGACAAGCCAGGGCCATGGACACAGACATCTGCACCGGGATGATGAGGCCACACAAAGGACTTTGGTGACAGATTAGACCGGGTTGGACTGCCACAGATTAGCCGTGGGTCAGTCAGACCCAAATCAAAAGTGATGGAGTCCGGTGAGTCCAATATCTCAAGAGTCCACAAAGAGACGGACGTGCGAAGAGCAGCAGCAGCAGGAGGTCACGCTGCACTGCCCGGCAGTTGCTGAGAAGACTCTTCTAGAATGGCACCTCATGACAAGTCACGTTAGCCAGGGCCACACGCCTGTGGTGCCACAACGGGGTCTGAGCAGGGGCACCACAAGTCTGAGGCCGGCCTCAGCAATTTAGCGATGCCCTAAGCAACTTAGTGAGGCTCTGTCTCAAAGTGAAAATCAACGGGTTGGGACGTGGCTCAGCGGTGAAGCGCCCTGGGTTCAGTCATCATCGTCATCATCACTGTCATGTTCGAATATCAAACGCCTTTCAGTGCTCTGTGAGGTTTTGTGCCCTGCCTGTCCTTCAAAACCCTCTTCTTCCCTTGCAGGGTCCTCTGGCCACAGTGGACACGGTTACTGTCAGGTCTCGGTTTTTTGGCTTTTGGCGGTGTTTACCAACTGGAATCTGGTATTATCTGTTCAATATAAACCCATAGTGATAATTCCATCCTGCAGAAAAGCATATTGGGTTTCAAGAAATGGTCACAGGGTGTGTTTATGTGGATTGAGCTTGTGGGGTGGGGTAGGCTCGGTGCAGAGCACCTGCCTAACATGCAGCTGGGTCCCCCCGTACCTGCTCGCCCCCAAACACAGGGAGAAATAAAGAAAGATAAGAAAAGCAGATGAGCATCCCTTGTCTGAAATGCCAGTCCCAGAGTGTTTTAGATTTCGGATTTGGTTTTTGGATCGTAGAATATTTACATGCACATATTCATCTTGCAGATGTGATGCACACCCCAACACATACTCATCTACATTTCACGTCCACTTAGTGACAGTCTGGAATCCCTTTAGACGGGATTTTTAGTGCACTTGGATTCTGGCTGGGGTCTGTCCCATCAAGTCTTGTGTGGAACGTTCCTCGTGGGCTGTCATGTCAACCCTCACAAAGCTTCGTAGTTTGAGCTTTTGTGTTTCAGATTTTTGGATTACAGATGTTCAGTCTACAACAGTGAACAAGAAGGCTGAGTCTGCGCAGGACACCTGAGCGGTGGCCATGAGGTATTGGGCATTTCCCTTTCCACGTCACACAGTGTCCCGGTACTGTCTGTCCTGGGAAAACCCCGGAGCATTCTTAACCAAGTACAGATGGGAGCTAGCTGCGCCCGGACCATGTCCCACGGGCAGGCAAGCAGCGTGGGGCTCCAGGGGTGACCGGGGGCTGTCCTGGCCTGGGGTGCAGCTGGATGCTGGGCACATTCCAGGCATGCCGGTTGCCTGGCCTTCCTTAGCAGGCGAGGAACGGCCCGGCTGGTAGGCGGCTCCTCCTGAGGCCTCTGGCTGACCCTGCACAAAGGCAGGGCGTTCCCCTGCCCCGAGGCTCCTGGACTGCTGTAGAGGTCAGTTGGCAAGGCCACCAGGCCCTTCCTGACAATGCTCTTTGAGGAGCCTTGTCTAGGTGGGGGTGGTGTGCTCTGCCACCCCCAGGGGGTCAGCAACCACAGACGCTCCCCCTGCGGAGCCACTGGGCCTTCTAGGGAGGTGAGCCTAATGGCTACTTTGGCTCCTGAGTGGAAACCAGAGGCGGGGACTTGGACGCCATCGGTGCAGTCCGCACTGCAGCATCACTGGCCAGCGTGTGCGGAGGCGCAAGCTGCGATAACTTGCTCGGCAGGTCCAACTTGCCTCCTGGGATGGATGAGGCTGGACAGAGCCCTGGACAAGGAGCAGGCAGATGAAGGTGGCTAGGGAGGTCGTGCGGCCAGCGGGCCCTCTCCCTATCTCAGGCCCCTCAGAGGACCGAGCCCCACCTGCACACACTCTTGACCACAGGCATCTGCCTCCGGTTTCCCAGGTTCAAAGGCAGACCGTTGGCAGGCAGCAGCACTGGAGGGCTGGCCCACAGCTGGGTGTTGTGTCCGTCTGGACTCTGGTCTGGGAAGAGGAGTCACGTCACTGGGCCCGCCTTCCCCAGCCCTGCTCTGATTGAAGCCATGTGTTGGGCGGCTTGTCTGGCAGCCGGCATGGCTGCAGGTGGACCTTGGATTTGGGGACCATCTGCACGCACCCACAGGGCTGGCCATCTTCTCCTGAGGCCCTGGCAGCCCCTGACATATGCCCTTGCTGATCAGGACACCAGGCTCCGCACAGACTCAGGAGGGGGACTTGGGACAGGGCACAGCATTTCTCAGCTGGTCTGAGAGGTGCCCACAGC